>PVIA01004618.1:0-133111 GCA_004024845.1 Tonatia bakeri
AATACAGGTCTTTTACCTCTTTGGTTAGGTTTATACCTAGATATTTTATTTTTCTTTTTGCTATTTCAAATGGGATTTTTTCCTTGATTTCTGCTTCTGCTGTTTCATTGGTGATGTACAGAAATGCCTTTGATTTCTGGATATTGACTTTGTATCCCGCTGTTTTGCCAAATTCATTTATTAGGTCAAGCAGTTTTTTAAGAGTACCACATTTTGCCAATTATTGTCTTTGAGTCTACTGAGAGGATCTTGCCATTTTTCTTTTTTAATCTAGTGGTCTATTACATTAATGGATTATGAGATGTTAACTCAAACTTTCCTCCCTGGAACAAATCCGACTTGTTCGTGGTGTATAATTTTTTGTATATTTTGCTGGATCATGTTTGCTAGAATTTGTTGAGGATCCTTATTTACAAAAAGAATAGGTATGTTAGGTTTTTTTCTGTGATAACCTGGTAATTTTGGAATCAGAGTAATAATGGCCATGGGAAAAAGTGTGAAGGGTTGTCTCCATTCAGGGTTTTTTTTTGTTGTTGTTGTTTTTGAAGAGTTTGTGAAGAATCAATACTAACAAGTTTGTATTTAGAAGTTTTGGAGAATCCTATTTACATTGAAGCCACCTGTGCTAACTTTGTGGGTGCTCTTCTGTTTACTAAATCGCTTTAATAGTTCCGTTTAGATTTTCTGTTGTTTTAAAATTATTTTCAGTGGTTTGTTTCTCTTTGGGTCTTTGTCCATTTTGTCTCAAGTACTGAACTGTTGCATACAATTATTTAATTCCTTTATAATTCTCTTATTTCTGTAATGTCAGTAGTTATATCCCATTATCTTCCTGATTCTTTAAATTTCAATCTTCCCCCTTTTTCTTTAGATCAACCTACTAAAGATTTGTCAATTTTGTTTCGCTTTCCATAGAACCCATTTCTGGTTACATTGATTTTCTATATGTTTTTCAAATTTCCCCTTTTGTTAATTTCTGCACTCATTTTCATTATTTCCTTTTTCATTCTTTGGGTTTGGTATCACATGTTTTCAAGTCTGTTACAAAAGTTTAGGTTGTTGATTGGATATTTTTTCTTTGTTAATATTTATAAAAATGAGATCTGTTTTGTTTTAGATACAGACCATAAACTTTGACCCTTTTGACTTGCTACAGTGTCTGTCAATATCTCTGCTGATATTTCGCACTTTCATGCATATTTGCCTGATATTTGTATAATCTCTACAGCTTTCAGGTGGGTGCTGTTTATAGATGTATCTTTCCCCTGCTTTTACTTTTTATTTATTTTTAGGGAGAGGGGAAGGGAGGGAGAAAGAGGGAGAGAAACATTGATGTGAGAGAGAAACATCGATTTCTCTCCACCAGGGACTGAACCTGCAACCCAGACATGTGCCCTGACCGGGAATCGAACTCACAACCTTTTGGTTTGCAGGACTACACCCAACTAACTGAGCCACTCTGGCCAGGGCATGGCTTCCTTACGTTTACTTTTAACCCACTTGTATCTTTAATTCTAAAATGTGTTTCCTGTGCAAAACATACATCTAGATCATGGTTGTTGTCATTGTTTAACCAGAGGTAACGACCTCTGATTCCTCTTGTTAGGATTATGTAATTCATTCGCATTTGGTATCATTGACATAGTTTCAAGTACACCTGTTATTTTATTTTTTGTTTTCTTCAGTTCTCATGTTGTTTTTAGTTTCTCTAGTTCTTTGTAGCCTTCCTTTGCATTAACTAAATCTTTTTTACTGTAGCATTTTCATTTTTAAATGACTTCACTCTATTTTGGAAAGTTTTTTAGGGGCTGCTCTGCTCTGCTGTTTAACATATACCATATTTTGTCATGTATAATGAGCACTTTTTGCCCAAATTTTTGAGGAAAAAATAAGGATGCACATTATGCATGAGTAGTACTAATTCTGTATCTATATAAATGTTTTTAATTTTTATTTATGCTTATGCATTAAAAGTGTAACTCCAGAAAGCAAGAATGATATCCGTATGCAAAATAATACCATGGAATACAATAATCAGTTTCCCATACAAATAAAAAATTGATTTAAAAAATTAAAATGAAAGATTTTTGTCCTGAAAGTTTGAGCCAAAAACGTGGGTACGCATTATACACAGGAGCACAAATTTCAGATTTTTCCTAGAAGATGGTCATCATAGCCTTGGAACCAAGAACAGCCCTCCAGCTGTGCCTGGGAGAGGAGGCTCTTGTCCTTACCCCGCAGAAAGCTACAGCTCACACTCAGCAATGAGGTTTAATATTTTAAAGCATTGTACACGTGTATAATTTTGAAAATAACATTGAATTTTGAAAGTCAAAAGAAGTCATTCAGAGATCTGAGTTCAAGGCCATCTGCTCAGCAGGAGCAGCTGAAATGGACCCTGAGATTCTCCTCTGGCCTCTGCCTATTCCATCTGAGCCTCCTGGGCAGTGTCTGCTCCTCTTCTGGCATCCAGGCCTTGGTGGGGGGGGGTGGTTGTCAAGGCTCAGCAGACCGTGGCAACCACCTACACCCCAACCCAGAGAGTCCCATCCCTCCCAGTCCTACCCCAGATCTCAGAAAACCTGAGGAGTACCGGCCTCGAACCATGCAACGACCCCACCCATCTGTGGTCTGGCCCCGTCTCTTGCATGTGTAGTGGGAGTCCCATGCACAATAAGCTTCCAACATTTCCAAAGTTTTGGCCATTCATTTATTTATCATAAGTTACAGAGTGCTTTCAATATTCAGCCAGGTACCAATCTGCCCTCAGAAGCTTACAGGCAATGCAAGAGAAATTTAAAAAATTATAATATAGAGCAAAGAGCTTGAGACATGCCCGGTGTTCCAAGCATTTTTCAAACATTAACTCTATAATGCTTTTTACAAGCTCACAGGGGGTATGCTTATTATTGTCAGATGGAGAAACTGAGGCACCAACCACACTGCCCTAAAACCTCGCACCAGAGACTGTAAGTATTGAACATCTCAGCCCTGGCCGGGTAGCTCCGTTGGTTGGAACGCCTCCGTGTATGGCAAGGTTGTGGGTTCCGTCTGTGGTCGGGCAGGTGCAAGAGGTGGGCGCATGTCAACGTCTTTCTCTTTCTCTCTCTACCTTCCTCTCTTTCTCTAAGATCAATGAAAAAACAAACAAAAAATGTCTCATAGTTTCTGTGACTCAGGAATCTGGGCACAGTTTAGCAGGGTACCTCTGACTGACTTAAGGTATCTACAGGCTGATGCTGTGGTCTCAGCTGAGCTCTGTCAGGGTCGATTTGCTCCCACACTCACACATGGGTTGTCAGGATTCAGTTGGGACCGAGACCTCAGTTTCTGCCTGTCAGTTGGCTGGGCACTCCCTCAGTTCTGTCCTGCCGGGTCTCTACATGGAGCTCAAAACACTGGTACTTTCTCTCCCAATTTCAGAAGTATAAGGGAGGAAGAGGGAGAGAGGGGAAGGGGAGGGAGGGAGAGAGGGGGGAACTCAAGGAAGCAAGTAAGAGGAAAGTGAAAAACTGAACGTGACATCCATCACCTTGGCTGTATTCTGTTGTGCATAAGCCCGTTACTAACTACTTAGTGGTGACACAAAGATGTGTACAGCAAGAGGCAGAGGCCACTGGAAGCCACCGTGGAGCCTGTGTGCCACGTAGGCCCATGTGAGGCACGAGGTCTGATTCCATGTATAGCAGGAGACCACAGGAAATGTTATGGCATGGATGACCACTTCTGAGTTTTCTTAATTTCAACCCTTAAAGGTGCAGGCCTTAAAATGTGACCCAGAAGGGTATGAAATCCCCAAGAGCAGACAGCTGAGACCCAGGCCTGTTTTAAGTGGTATTCCATGCTCCATCCCACCCCTTCCTGTAATTCTTCCTTCTCTGTTTTTGCATCAGATGCAGGTGACACCGGCCCACAGGAAAAACAAAGAGATCTGAACCTGCTCGAAGCTGGAACTCAGGTTATGTTCCCAGGGAGCTATGGAGAGGGCTGTGTCGGATGTCTGTCTGCAGTTATAGAGATGACCTGAGTGAGGAGTCTGAGCAGTCACCAGCCCAGGGGGGCCTCCGAGTGGGTCTGATCAAATGAAGGGGCCCGGGTAATGGGCTCTTGAGGAAGGTGTCCTCATATGCTTGGTGAGAGAACAAAACAGAAGTTAGAACTCTGGTAACCAGGCACCCACATTCTAGAGAAAGGCCCCTCTCGGGTTTACTTGACTGGAGGTGGGTGAGAGCGGCAGCATGTTCTCCAGTTACCTCCCGACTTTCTGAGGCTGTGGGTTCTGGAAAGCTGATAATGAAAGCTCTTTCTCCCATGGTAGACAGAAGCTCTGGCCTCCCCTCCAACATCTCCAATCACTCTGCAGGGTGAACCCTCAGGTAACAGGGTAGCCCAGGGCAGGCCAGTCCAGGTCAGGTCACAACTGAGATCCTGCATGAGCAGCTACGACCCCTTGTCCCTTTTTCTGTGTGCTTTGGGGTGTGGAAAAGGTGGCAGGGGGCTTCCTGGGCAGGGGTAAGTTGTTAGGTGTTGGAAGCTTGGTTGGTCCATCAAGTGTCAATCCCAGGTCATGGCTGGTAACATGAGAAGGTGAATGCTGAGGACCCAGCTCATCTATTCATTTGTAATTCTGGGCCCTCTGGGTGTCATTCGTTCCCTTTCTGGCTGCCCTTCCATGCCTGACCTGGGAGCAGAATTTGTTCTAGGACTTCTCACTGTGGTGATGCCCAAGCCAGCCCCTGATGTCTTTCAGCCTGTGTACTGGGCACTGTCTTTACAGAGCTCCATTCAGGAGATCGTGGAGGAGCTGGTCTGAGGTGAGAGTGGGTGTAGATGGTTCTCTAGCCCCAAGGCCCTGAAATGGCACAGGCAGGCCCAGACCCCAGACCCCAGACTCAGATCTGGGGAACTTCCCAGGGCCCTCCGAGGGCTGTCCCAGTAGAGTATCCCACCGTCCCACTCCCAAAAGAATCTGCACCTCCACTCTTCCCCACCCCACCCTATAACTAGTGGGAGAACAAAAAGCCAGGTCTGACACGTTTGTGGGAATATTAGAGAAAATGGTAGGTTGTCTGACTTCACACCAGGCCGTGAGCATCTTGCATTATGCTGCTGTTTTGATGTTTGAACTGCCTGCCCCAGGTAGCCTGTGTAGCAGTCAGTGCCACTGTCCCTCCAGACCTTATCCAGGCCTCACACACACTACACTTAATAGCATGGTTTGTACACAAAAAGGGAGGATGAAACTAGGTTATTCTACAGGTCTCTGTGCAACTTGTCATCTCACAGACCAGGACACCCCACAGCCAGGAGCTGGGGCCTCACTGGCTCTCATGGTGTCCCATGAAAGAGGCCATCTGCCACAGCAGTGTAGTGTTTCAATGCTGTTGGACCTTGACATGAGGGACTTGCCGAGTGGAGGTGCAGGGACCTCTGAACCTGGGATTTTCCCTGAAAAGTGATTTAGTGTCCTGGAGGGGAGGAGAGGAGTGGGAGAAATTGGGGGAGGCTGCTGAAGGTCCTAGACTGCTCCATGTGGGAGCCTTGGTTGGGGTCAGGAGGCTGGAGGTGAGGGGTTTCAGATGGGTCTGTGGGGACACCTGAGAGCAGGGGCTCATCACCGCTCCCACCTGATGGCACAGGTGGTTGTCCTCTTCCTCAGCACCTTTCTCGCTTACCTGCAGCTGCTGGACACACAGATTGAGTGTTATCAGGAGGTGAGCATTGGGAGTCAGCATCCTAAGCCCTGAGCTCACAGTATTGGGAAAACCTCAGCCTCAGGCTCCCCATTTGTCAGCAGGGAAGGTTGGACTGGAGAGTCTCTGGCCTCAGCTCCCTGTCCCTGCTTCTCTAGGGCCCAGAGCCTGGCCCAGTCCAAGTCCTGTTACTGGGAGTGCCTGCCCCCTGGTGGGCCCTGGAGGTAGTGCAGCACGAGAAAAGGTGGGGATGCGGTTCAGCGATGAGCTAAGGGGCTAGCTTTGCAGGGTGAAATGTCAGTTCTCTGATAGTTAATAAGAAGGGGCCCAAATATGCATCAAAGGTTTATTTCACCAGTTTTTTTCACTTCCACACTTAGTATTTACAATTACCTGCTTGCATTACTCATTTCATATAGTTTTCAGCAAGCACCTCAGCTGGTCATGGTTTTTTGACTGAATGACGCTAACTTTCGTCCCTGAGAACTTCGGGTGGTAGGTTGCCCTGCCATTGGTTTCTTGTCCTGTTCCATTGACTTTAATCCCGAGGCATGGTGAGGCTAAGATATACCCTGAGAAGTGTTCTGAATCGCAGACCTAGCGTTTTTTTACCTTCATCGTGGAGCAGCAGACCAATTTCCACTTGGTAATCAGGATTAACTACTCCAGCCAGTGCCAAAATTTTATCCTTTGCCAGTTGATTTAAAGGCATGTGGGCACGGAAATGGTCAGGGACAGGCTAACTGTCCAGTTTGGTGAAATCCAAGGGTATCCTGGTCAAAGCCAGTGGGTCACTAGGGGTCAGAGTCATAACAGTGAATGGCGCCGCTCCCGTTTCCACCTTCGATCCCCGGGAAATGCTGGCTGTGGGAAAATCAGTGCTGTATGATGAACTCTGATTTAGAGCACACAGTTTCCTGGAGAACATGGCCCCAGACCTGCAAGGTAGAGTGACCCAGAGGACACTGACTGTCCTCCAAAGCCCATTCGACTGTTGTTATCAGTCCAGCTGCCTCAGGGCGGTGGGGAATATGGGAAGACCAGGGGATCCCATAAGCATTTGCTCGCTGCCACACTTCGTTTCCTATGCAGTGAGTTCCTTTGCGGGAGCCAATGCTGTGTGACAACACCATGACAGTGAATAAGACGTCTGTCAGTCCATGCGTGGCAGCTTTGACAGAAGCACTGCATGTAGGGAAGGCAAATCTGTATCCAGAGTCTGTCCCAGAAAGAACAAAACACTGCCCCTTCCATGCAAATATTCCAAGTCAGCCATGCTACCCAGGGCTGGCCACCTGGGGATGGGGCCCCTCAGGGACTCTGCCTTGGTCTCTGTATGTGTGGAACCCTGTTGGGAACCACCTGCCTGGTATCAGAAGCTGTAACCCCCGCTGAGGCTAAGGCTGAGGGAACAACCTTGGACCATAAGCCAGCAAGGAGACAAAAGCTTATCTCCCTGGCAGGGGCGCTGCTTCTGCTCCTTTTACTTCACCCTGCCTGGACCCCAATGCTTGGTCGGTTAGCTAATGACGGGTAAGATTTCCCAAGGGGGGAATGACCTAAGACAGGCACGATCACGTGGGAGGCCCCCAAGGAAGGACTTTGGGGGCTACAGCAAAAGGGGGTGATGGACCCTCACCCCTCAGCTTTGACAAAGCCTGAGTTCTCATTGTCTGTGAGAAAATCTCCTCATCTCTTGGCTGCCTGAGTTCCCTTGCTCCACCTAAGCCTGAAACAATGACAGAGGGTGGTGCAGCCCTGTGCTGGAAAGGGTGGGTTCCCCAGGTGGTCAGGCCTAAGAAAGAATATGCAAAACCCTGTGAAACCTGCTTTGTTTAGAATTCTCTCAACTGAATGATAAGGGTCCAAGGAAGAAGTAAGTTTGTTCCTTAAAGTTTTACAGCTCTTCGACCCTGACTCACAATAAGCCCTCAGACTTCCTTGTTATCTGTTGTTTGATTCCTTCTTCCTGGCAATGAGTAATGAGCTTTACCTGAATTCTTAGGCAAACAAACCCAATAAAAGTCTGCTGGGACAGAACGGGGCACTCTCCCCTAGGGAGGGTGGCCCAGTGCTCCCCACTAGAGGGAGTGGCCATTTCGTCCCTATTTCTCCACAGGACTCGGTTGTCTCTGTGTATGTTTTTCTCGTGTTTCAATGAGCCACCCGCAGTGTTCTGCAGTCACTGCCGGTCGGTGGTCACGACAGAAACCTGCCTTACCTTCAGTTTGCTGCTTTTCCTATTCTTGAAAACCACTTGACCACGTATGTGAGGGTTTGTTTCTGGGTTCTAGATTCTGTTCTTGGTCTGTGTGCTGGTACTACTATTTTAATTACTGTAGCTTTGTAGTAACTTTTTAGATTACAAAGTATGACGCCTTCAACTTAGGTCTTTTCATTGAAGACAGTGAGTAACAAGAATTAGGGAAGGGCCTCTGTCAGACATGTAAAAATTTCTAATGACCTGAAGACAGACACAGCAGCATTATTTTTCTCAGTACCACAACGATCATGGTGAAACACACAGGTTTTTTTTTTTTTTTTTTTCAGTATGAAACTTACTGCTAGCTCTGGATGGTTCAAACAATTCAACTGTTACTCACTGCATTACGTGAAAGTAAGTCGTGAATTCTGAGCGCTGGTGCAAAGGCAGCTGAAAAGTATTTGGGAACTCTAGATAAGCTGTGGAGGAAAATTACTTTACAGAGTATATTATTTAATATAGATGAAATATCCCTATTATTGAAATGGAAGCCTGAAAGGACTTTCATCCATAAGGAGACCATGTCAGTGCCAGAGTTCAAGGCTTTTAAGGGCAGGGTAAGTCAAGCTTGGGGGCCATGCTGCAGGCTGCCAATGGAAACCCTGTGTGACCTGGCAGTGAGAGGACCCCAGGGCCTTCCAGCACAGCAGTCAGCACACATTGCCAGGGCACTGTGGGGCAGTAAGGAGTCACGGACTGCCCAGCCCCTCTCCCAAGACAGTTTCCTGAGTTACTAGGGCAGCAAAATGGAGAAATACTGCCTGGAAAGTAACATACCTTGCTGGAGTTTGCTTCTTGTTGCGAATGCTCCCAGGCATCCTTTTTTATTGACCTGCATCCCAGATTGAAGTGGTGTCTCTCCCTCTAAACAATGTGCTTCTGTTAAGCTAGGTGTTATTATGCATTAAAAAAATAAAGCTTATAAAGTAAAAAGTTACAGTAAATTAAGTTTAACTTCTTGAAATTTTTAAAATAATTTTTTTGCTGCCTAAGTGCACAGTGTTTGTAAGTCTACAGCTGCGCATAGTGATGCCCTAGATCTTCACATCCACTGTCCACCCACTCACCGCCCCACCCACAGTGCCTTCCAGACTTGCAAGCTCCATTCACAAGTGTCCTACACAAGTGCACCATTTAAAAAACTTTTATATTTTTACTGTCCCCTTGTCCATGTTTAGATGTTTAAACACACACATTCCTCTGTGTTACAGTTTCCTTCCGTACTCAGCAAAGTAACACGTGGCACAGATGCGCAGCCTAGGAGCAACAGACTCCACCGTACAGGACAGGCATGTAGTGGGCTATGCCATGTAGGTTCGTGTAAGCTCACTGTGCTGTTTGTACAACGACGGAATCACCTGACAATGCATTCCTCATAAAATGTCTCCATTTTTAAGTGTGTAGTATTTGCACTTGATGACTTAGTAAACAGTAATAAAATATTTCTGGGATAGAAAAACTGGAACATTCTTTGAGCAAAAAAGCTACACATAGCTTTAATCACATATCTAGAGTAATTAAAAACACTGAAAAAATACATTTAGCTACAAGTAACAGGACTCCTCCCCGCCAGTCTTCCAGACGGGAAAAATGTGCTGCTTCTCACATTTCCCAGATGAAAGGACCAGATCAAGGCAGCCAGTGTACAGTGCGGTGGAGAACCAAACTCCCGTATCCTTCTTCGTGAGTGCACAATTGTAGATGTCACGGTGAGTCAGGACCACGTGCTGACTGGCACTGTTGACAACATAAGGTGTCCTGAACAAACCAGATCTTAAATGGACATGATCTAGAGAACAGGGGAATCAGACAATATTCCCAAGTATAAGAGTCTGAATCAGTTTCCTAGTGGACAAGAGCTCTGAAAAAAAATCCACACTCTGATAGATCTTTGATGTGGATCTTCTGAAAATACCAGTGGGAAATCTACACCTCTTAGAAAATGAATATGAAGCAGTTGGTGGTTTTGAGGATACTTCTGATTGGAAGTACAAAAAAAATCCTGAGCACGGTATAAAATATGGTGTCTTTGAAACTCCTATGTAGCTCTCCCTGATTGATGGCTCCAAAATCTGACTAATGCCTTCTTTGCTACTCTTTCTGAAGTCTTATGCAAGTAAAGGTACTGGTGAATCCTAAGAAGGAACCATAAAAGGGATGCATTCTGGAAAACCCAGCTAATACCATTACTCGCAGGGGTGCACCCCAGCTCCAGATTTTTGTCCTCTCACAGGTCTCTCTTCTTAAACCAAACTCTGTTCAGCAAGTAGTCAGAAAAAAAGAACCAAAAATAAAAGTCCAAATATGAAAATAACTCAAATGAAACCACATTCTTTTATAAACTTGCCATAACAACTATTCCAACTGTTTATAATTATGGAGGCTCTTATACTTGAAATCCAAGAGAGAAATCTTGTCACTAAAAAAGGTAAAATATATAATGAACTAGGGATTTACATATTGTCCAGTAGGAAAATCCCAACAAATCACACAGTCAAATTTCAATGACCTCTTAGGACAAAATAAAAATTAAACCTAAATGCATACTGAAATACACTTCAGCTCACCCATCAATCCAACAGGTTCAAATAAGATTTTTAAATAGATTTAAGAAAAAAGTACTACTAACTAATCTTATACTGTTGCTGAATAGTACACATTCATTGTATAAGAATATCGTCCCTTCAATATCCACAATTTCTTGTTCCACTTCTTTGGCATTCTTTAGGCTTTCAGTGGCTGCTTCTCGTATGTGGCCTGGCTGGGGCCTGAACCCGCCACTTTGGTGTATCTGGATGACACTCTAGCCAACTGACCTACTCGGCCAGGCCCATTTACAACTTTATTAATAACTCTTCTGTGCTGCTGTCTGGAGCACAACACACGGATTAATTTCCACTTGGCTTTTTCATTCTACTTAATCTTTGTTTAGTCAGTTTTCACATGTAAGGATGTAGACCATTAGATGTTGTTCCCACACAGTTCACACTCATCTTTACCCAGGAAGTCCTCTCATGACTTTGGAAGGAACTGGGGTGACTAGTCCTTCCACACTCACCTGTGTGTCAAGTGTGCATCACACAGATCTTCGAAGGGCTGTGTGACAAAGGCTTTATCACATTTAAATTCACAGAATTCCCCTTCAGTGTGAATTCATGTATTTAAAAACCTAAATGAGAAAACTACTCGTTTCTATTCGGGGTTTCCTGTGTGATTTCATGTCATCAAAAACACCTGAAGCTCTTCAAACTTTGACATTGATGGGGCTTCTCATGAGTTTTTGTGTTTCTAAGGAAATGTAGGCTTTACCACACTGCTGATATTGCCAGGATTTCTCTGATGCTTTCTCTTATGGATTCTGAAGGAAGAGGAGTATCTGAAGGCTTTGCCACACTGCTGGCATCCATAGGGCTTCTCTCCAGTGTGCACTCTCAGGTGGATTTTCAAGGTCTGGGGACGAGAGAAGGCCTTCCCACAGTCCTTGCACTCGTTAGGTTTCCCTTCAGTGTGAGTCCTTTCATGTTTCCCGAACCAAGATAAACACCTGAAGGCTTTACCACACTGTTTACACTCATAGGGTTTCTCTCCATTATGAGTTCTTTTGTGTGTTTCTAAAGAACTGTAATCTCTGTAGGTTTTCCCACATTGCTTACACTCACAGGTTTCCTCTACAGAATGACTTCTTTCATGCTTTTGGAAGGGAAGGTAATACCTGAAGGCTTTCCCACATTGTTGACATTCATAGGGTTTCTCTCCCGTGTGCAACCCCATGTGTCGTTTTAAGGTTTGGTAGCGAAGGAAGCTTCTCCCGCAGTCCTTGCATCCGTAGGGTTTCTCTCCAGTGTGAGTTCTTTCATGTAACTGAAGGGAAGAGTAGTAACTAAAGGCTTTACCGCATTCTTTGCATTTATAGGGCTTCTCCCCAGTGTGAATCCTCTCATGTACTCGAAATGAACTGGGAGAAATAAAAGCTCTCTGACACTCCTTACATTTATAAGGCCCTTCTCCTGTGTGAGTGATCATGTGTACGCGAATGCCTGAGAGGCCACCAAAGGTTCTCCCACATTCCTTACATTCATAAGGTTTCTCTCCAGTATGAGCCCTTTCATGTTTTCGGCAAGAACTGGGACAATTGAAGGCTTTACCACACTGTTTACATTTATGTGGTTTCTCCCCTGTGTGAGTCCTTTCATGTATTTGTAAGGAACTGTGAGATCTAAAGGCTTTTCCACACTCCTTACACTGATAGGGTCTCTCTCCAGTATGAGTTCTTTCATGTGCCCTCAACGAAGTGGAACAACTGAAATTTCTACCACATTCCTTACATTTGTATGGAGAATCCCTAGCGTGCATTATCATGTGTCTCCGAAACCCTGTCTGCCACATGAAGGCTTTCCCACATTCCTTACATTTGTAGGGTGTTTCTCCTGTGTGAATCCTTTTATGTGCTTGAAGGGACGCAGGAGCAGAGAATGTTTTCCCACATTCCTTACATTTATACTTGTTCTCTTTATTATGACTTCTCTCATGTTTTTCAGCCCATTGGCGGTAACTGAAGGCTCTCCCACACACCTTACATCTATACAGCTTCTCCCCATATTGCTGATAGCTGTAACATTTGTGTCCAGTACATCTGACGTGCTTATTCAGGGATGAGTGATGCAAGAAGACTTTGCCACATGTGCTGCATTCATGCGGTTTCACTCCAGTGGTTTCCTTGTTTAGATTTCTGTTTGAAATAAGAATGAAGTTTTCTCCACACTGACTATCCTCTTTATTTTTGCAGAGTTTCTCTATCATATAATTTCTGTAAAAAAAAAAAAGGAGAGAAGTACAGTATTAACAATTTCTTTATCAACAACTTTTTATTTATGTAGATATTTAAACTATCCCTTCATATGAAAAGTATAGGCATTCTAACCCTGACCTGTGTGGTTCAGTTGGCTGAGTGTTACCTTGCCAAGCGAAAGGTCACTGGTTTGATTCCCGGTCAGGGCACATGCCTGGGTTGTGGGTTTGGTCCTCAGCTGGAGTGGTGTACATGAGGCAACCAATGGATGTCTCTCCTTTTCTTTCTCCCTCCCTCCCCGACTCTCTAAAAAAATAAAAGTGTAGGTGTTCTGCTTTGTCTCAATTGTTTACAGTTCAACGGAAGAAATGTTCTGCAAGAGGATTTCACCCTTTCTATTATTAAACCAGTAATCACATAAAATTTAATAATATTATTTTGAAGTAAGCTATTTTGCAAACACTGAACATCTATAAAAAAGTATTTTTGGTGAAAATTATCTAATACAATAACTCAATTTGAAGTAGGGATTATTTGTTTTGTTTCCTTTAAAAAAAGTTTCATAACGCCCTGGCTGGTGTAGCTCAGTGGATTGAGCGCGGGCTGCGAACCAGGCATCGCAGGTTCGATTTCCAGTCAGGGCACATGCCTAGGTTGCAGGCCATGACCCCCAGCAACCGCACATTGCTGTCTCTCTCTCTCTCTCTCTCTCTTTCTCCCTCCCTTCCCTCTCTAAAAAATAAATAAATAAAATCTTAAAAAAAAAAAAAGGCTGAAAGACAGCAACCCTAAAAAATAAAAAAGGTCCTTAAAAAAAAAAAAGTTTCATAACATAATCAGATCTTCAAATCAGCCACTACTTTCTAGTGCGTGACTCACCTTAGTTTTCTCCCCTGGTTTTTATACAGTTCTTCAATGTCATGAGTGTCCCATTTTTTCCCTAAAATGCAAACAACAAGCCCCCAAAATATTAAAATTAGAGAAATATTATATTCTAGGTTCATTTCTGGCTATGACCATGCCTAATGTATTTACCAATGTCCCACCTTTCACCATCCAAATCTTGGAAAAAACACCAATGAGAAACACTTGTTCTCCAATTGATGAACTAAAGGTAACTTCTCATCCGTACCTATGGAGGCCAGGTTCTTGAAAGTTTTCCGCATCACATCCTTGTAGAGTTTCTTCTGTGAAGAATCCAGTAAGGCCCACTCTTCCAGGGTGAAGATCACAACCACATCCTCAATGGCCAGTGGGTCCTAAAACACCCCAAATATGTGTAGCATAGGATGAGTGAGACTGACACCACTAGATGCCTAGATCCCATTTATATGAAAGTCACGTATGATTCTGTTATCTCCAAATATTTATTTTATGATTGATTATCATGAACTCACTCACTGTCTACAATGACTTCCTCATAAGTTAACGATATCACAAACACATGGAAATTACTTGTGCGTTTTTGCCGTGATCACATCAAAGGTTGCTGCTCTCTGATGGCAGAGTCCACAGTGTGCTGGGAAATAGCAGAATGTGATAAAAACGAAACAAGTATTTTCATTTAAGACCATCAATACTTTGTGAGAAAAACTCATCTCCTTCCCTATTACTCACCACATACAGGCCTCAAGGAGGGAAGAGTCAAATCAATATAATATTTACTCAGTAAAAACAGAGTGAAGAGCTGAAAGCTTTTTCTTCCACCCCCAACACCACACGTGAGTCCAGGAAAGCTGTGGAAACCCAGCTTGTAACAAGGTCCAGCTGGCTGTATCGTCCCTGAAGCACCCCAGGCCTTTACTGGATAGACGCAGCTGGCAAAATGAAAATATTCTTATTGGAAGGTTAAAATATTCTTTTAACTAGTTTAATATTCATCACAGAACTCCCTCTACTCTCTGCTCACCTTTTCTGTAAACCGCAAACTGCTTTGGAAAAAGTCCATTAGAAAAGAAAAGATAAAGCCAGTCTCGTTACAGTTTGCCTCCCTTGGCTGACTGACAACTGGAACAGGACGACATTCATTCAACCACTTTGAACTTTAATAAACCAGCAGGGTGCTCCACAGCCTGAGCCCAGCAAGGGAGGTGAAACCGCCATAGGATGCCCTTGTTGGGGAGTGTGGCACTGCGCATTCTCAGAAGTGCCATGGTTACTATCAGTGGATTCTGGAACTCCAAGGCAGGCCAGCAGTTTCCTGGTGAGTCCCGGTACAGTAGACTCAGTAATGTACAGACAAGTGCTCCTGGATTTATATTCTGGGTATCTGATCAGACATTCCCAGAATTCTTTTACCACAAAGGGACAATGTTAAGACAATTATCAGAGTCTATGCTGATGGGGCCAACTGTGGGCCAGTAGTAAGACTACTGCCGAGTGGCTGATGAGCTGTGTGACCCTGGGGCTTGGTCCTTTATCAGGAACGTCCCAATTAAGAGATGAAGGGCAGCAACCCTGCAATGAGATTCATCAGTTACGTATGTGTATTGTCATCCTGGAAGTGTGAGTGCTTCCCAGTGCCACGCATTCAACTGCCACAGTATCTTTCAATGGACTGAACAGGGAAGGGGCTACTATTCTGCATGTGGCATATGCCCCGGGACCAAGATTTGGCTCCATGGTATCACATGGACATATCTGTAGGTGTCCTTACCTGGTGGGGCACCATCTCCCAGGCCAAAGGCATAACGGTCAGCTCAACAAAGGTTACATGCTCAGTGTTTATGAAGTGTTTATTTTCAGGGGACCCCAGTACATGGCGACAACTACAGTTCTAATGGCATATGGTATAGGGCCTAGGGCAGGTCCACATGGGTAACTCCAGGAGGCATGAGAGGTCACTGAAGCCCCTACAGGCAAGGCGACTTGAAAGACTCTAACAGGAGCCCTGGCTAGTGTGGCTCAGTTGGCTGTTGTTCTGCAAAGCAAAAAGTTACTGGTTCAGTTCCTGGTCAGGGCATGTGCCTAGGTTGTCGGTTAGGGTACATACAATAGGCAACCAATTGATCTTTCTCAAAATGATGTTTCTCTCCCTCCTTCCCCCGCACCCCCACCTTGAAAAACAAAAACCAACCAAACAAAACCAAAGGCACTAACAGGAGTGCCCGTTTATGGTCTGGAGCCTTCTGTCATAGGGGTGTCCGGAAGCAAGGTGGGCCAATTTGCCAGTAACAGCACAAATGGGCTCAAGTAAAACTTGTAAACGAGGACTATGTTGCCGTCCCAACACCAAAAGCGTGGAGCAGCTGTCTGATTACCAAATCATTCTCGGGGACTTAACCAGGTATCGGGGCCTTACGTCACACTGGGTCGATGGCTCGTCCACTTTTCGCAAGCGCCATTTTTCAGTATTTGTGTGTACTGAGTGAATGTGAAATAAATGTCCTCAGAGAGGGATGTCATGTCATGAGCGTAATGTCACACTCGTGATCCTGGAGCAAAGTCGATGCAATTCAGATCCTGCCTGCAGCAACCCTGGGATGGCAAGGCGACTGAGGTTTCCTGACAGGAACCAGGTAAAGGTGTATCATGTCCATTAAGAGGTGAAGGCCAACTACAGCTGAGAGGCTGTTCAAATTGGCACTGAACAGACCAGACTCTAGCCAAATCTGCGACAGTGGGACATTTACCAGTAGAAGGCGTCAGTAATTTCCTTCCATAATGCTGAGGGCTGGGTGTAGGTTTTGCCTACTGCTACCACAGCCTCAAGGTTATAGGACTCCACTGTGAGGTGTCATTCGTTCTTTCCAAGTTCAAGAGCAGACCAAATAAGGCTGCTAAAAAGATAAGCACTGGGGATAAACACTTCTTCCTAAATAAGATTTTTACAATGGTTTTCAATCACTCAAGGTCCTGTTTAATTCATTATGAAATGGGCCATATTAACAAATTAATATTAATTGGGGGACAAAATAAACAACAGACTCATAGAAACAAAAAACTGACAGCTGTCCAAAGGTAAAGGGGTAGGGGGAAGAGGGTGAAAGATGTGAGTGGATTAAGCAACAAATCGGTAGTCACAGAGATTACAGTACAGGAAATATAGTTAATAACATGGTGATAATCATAATCAGGCGGCTGCTTGAAGCATCAGGGAGGGGGAGGGGACCACTCTGTAAAGTACATGATTTTCTAACCACTTTGTTGTACATCTGAAACTAATTCAGAATAATGTTAATTGTAAACTGAATTTTTTTATTAAAAATATTAGTTGTGGGTAAGTTCTGTGGCATCTACTTTGTCACGCCAATTTGAAAGTAGTAAAGACTTAATTTTAACTTATCAATCACAAATTCAGAGCTTTCCCAAGTATTGGGAACCGCCCTGCCTGGTTTCAGAAGCTGTAACCCCCCCTCCCCCACCCATGGCTAAGGCTGAGTGAGCGACCTTGGGACCCTAAGCCACTAAGAAGACAAAGCTAATCTCCCTGGCAGGGGCGCCACCTCTGCTCCTTTTACTTCATCCTGCCTGGCCCCCAGTGCACGACCGGTTAGCCACTGACAGGTGAGATTCCTTAAGGGAGGGATGACTTAAGACTGGCATGGTCATGAGGGGGCCTTCAGGGAAGGACTTGTGGGGCTATAGCAAAAGGGAGTGATGGACCCTCACCCCTTGGCTTTGACAGAGCCTGAGGCCTCATTCTGCCTGCAAGAAGTCTCCTAATCTCTTGGCTGCCTTACTTCCCCTGCCTGATTTAAACCTGAAATAATCAGAGGGCAGTGCATCCCTGTGCTGGAAAGGGGGGATTCCCCGGGGTGATCAGGCCTAAGAAAGAATACGTAAAATCCTGTGAAACCTGCTTTGCTAAGAATGCCCTCAATTTTCTGATAAGGGTACGAGCATGAAATGAGTTTGTTTCCCAAAGTTTTGTAGCCCTTTAGCTAACAGACTCTGACTCAGAATAAGCCCTCATAGTTCTTTGTATGTTATCTATTGATTGATCCTTACTGCCTGACAATGATTAATGAGCTTTACTACATTCCTGTGCAAAATGGACCCGATACAAGCCCACTGAGGAAAAGGCTCTTGGCCCGTCTCCTTTGAGAGATCGGCCACCTTTCCTCCCCAAGCAGATCATGTCTTGGTAGACTTCTCATCCTCAGTGGGCAGGGTGGGGTGGGCAGGGGTCTGTGGGCAAAGCACCCCCATACCCAAGGGGTATTTTAGGACAGTGGGCGATGACTGTGAGGAGTTTGCGCAAGGTGAGAGTTCTGCTGGTTGAGGCATGGGATACCTATTTGTCGCATAAAGAAATTTCCCCAAGATGATGAGGTGAATTGCTTAAATTTAGTGGGATCCCCAGGTATACCTGTAAAAAGACATCCAGTTTGATTAATTACATAAAGCTTTGTGAACTAATCTATGAGAGGAGACATCACTATTATTTCAAACCAATGTTGCAGAGAACCGAAAACCCAACAGAGACCTTTCTCTTCTGTTATGTTAAATTCTTCCAGTATATTTTGCATTTGCAATCAGGTCAAATTGTGGACCTTTGTTTTAGTACTTTTCCCCCACACTGCCCCCCCCATCCTTCCTGTTTTGTATTTTAGGTCACTGGATATACTTTGGAGGGGGATGTCCTGTTTATCCTGGTATTTGTAACAGTCACTCCTCCAGAGGGTGTCAGGTCATTGCCATCACGGTTACAAGCCTCCTCCGTGACCGCTGGTTTCCTAATAGAGTTTAGGTACCCTGGACTTAAAGTGGTTGAGGCGAATCCCTTGGCTGTGCCACACAACCTTGGCTGTGAGGTTATGGGTGTCATCTCCCGTAACTCAGAGGGTCAGGATCTCGTTGCAGTACAGACAGGAGCAGCAATAGCCGTGTTACTTAAGAGTCCCAGTTAGCCCTCTGATATTAGGAGAGTGGAGTCGTCCCACTCTGAAAAAAATCACTCTTCAAGGAGTATGGGCTCACCTCATCCACAGGGCAGAGTTATCCTCATACTGTGCTAATTCCCTCTCTAACTTGGAGGACCCCAGACTGACTCACATCGTCACTCTAAACACTCAGCAGGGTTCCAGCCAAGATATCGAACCAAGCCCACTATGAGGAGGATGTGATTCCCATACTCCTGCTTCCAAAGTTTGAGCAATTACCACAACTCTCAACCCCAAGTCCCCTATACACAACCCAGGCTCAGTGGACCAACAATGTGTCACAGGGCAGCACAGAGGGTGGGGTGGGGGCAGGGGCTCCAGCAGGCAGCCAGTCACAGAGCAGGAGAAAAAGGAGGGCTAAGGCTTTGGTTTCCTGTAGTCAAACATCAAACTTGTGGAGTTTGATCACTCATTACAAGAATAAACACAGGCAAGAAAAAAATTGGCATCTGCACAGGTTCATTTTCATATAAAGAAACACTAACAGGGTGATCAAGAAGCGATCACCGCTGGTTATCTGAGGGAGGATGGAGTCAGGGCCCAGGAGTGGAGCGGGGTGAGGGCAGGGTGTCTTTTGGGGTTCATTTCCTGGCTTAGGAATTTTTACAACTTCCCATTCTTTATTTATTTAAAATGAGGGAGGAAATTTAGACACACTATACTCTCCTATACTTAGTCATTATTTTTAATTCACTTTTACTTTTTAAAGTTAATTTAATTTTAACTTCTGCAGAGAAAACTACTCCAAGATTTAAGACCATAAGCTATTTACAAATCTCTAGCCAAAAGGACAAGGGGTGTACCCATTTGCCCTGCGCTATACATGAAATGGGATATTTTCAGAAATGAGTAGCATATAACATGATGCACTAGGGGACTTCAATTAAGTCCTGAAAATGACTAGGAATTACACAGATTTACATAAAATTGGGGGTGTTTCCTTCATAACAATAAAGAGAGAAATCTAATTGCCTTTTCCTCCCATCCATTAAAATAAATTAGGAGTAGTATTCCCTTTTAAATGTCAAAGTTCTCTAGGGACATGCACAAACAACCCTGACCTAAATATGGAAACAGCACCTTAAAACTTAAAAGCACCCATCTCCCATCTCTGAATCAACCTACATTTTATTTTACTTTTCTACGTAGGTCCATTTAGGAGTCAGGGGTTGAGGCCTCTATGGAAGCCACAGGGACCAGCCGAGGCTTACACAGGACGAGGGCTGGGGCAGGACCAACAGAATCGACCCACTCCGTGTTTCTGGGTGAGAAGGGAAGCGGAGATGGGCGGTAACCCTGCGTGCCTGCGCTCTAGGAAGAGGGGAGGGGAGAGAGGGAAAGAGCTGTTAGTGCTTGTGCATTATCCAGGGGTTAAGACTAGGGCCCACCTCACAGTGAGAGTTCTCTGAAATGTGGAGTCGTTTGAGCCCCGTTAAAGCCAAGGTGGGGAGTTTCCTACCATTCATGAGATCCAGACAAGAATTAACTACATTTTAAAACCCTAGGTACCCATGGGAACTAGAATGCAAAGGGCTGCAATATTCGATGGAAAAAGGAATCCAAGAAAAGAAACATAAGTAGTGGAATCAAAAAACATAAGCAGGCTGCTTTTCTACAGTTCAAAAGGAAACCCACGTTCATAATGTTTAACATATTCCCAGACTTAAGATCTAAATATTCCCAGCTGACAACTTCTAGAGTGGGTCAGCCCCGGGGGGAGGGACACCAGAGCAGCTCCAGCAGTGAATTCCGACTCTCCCACCCTCCCCTCTCCAGCAGGGCACGGGAGCGCTCCCTCTCAAGGCATCAGTTCTCACGAGTGAGGGAAATCTCAGCCTGATCTAGTTTAACTCTGACCCAGATGAACCCCCACATTAACAAATAATTTTGTCAACAAGACAGAACCCTGACCTGTTTCACAGACTTCACACGTACGAACTATACTCTGAGCACACCTACACTGTGGGTGCAAAGCTCAAACACGAGGTCTAAGACACATCTGGGCCCAGAAAACCATACCCACAACCTAGGACAGCGCATCCGGGACCCCTCCCCCATGTGCACGCACACCCCAGCTTTCCAGGGCTGCAGCTTCTCAGTGCACAGGCTCCTTCCAGGGGGGTGTGAGCAGACAGGACAGCTGGAGGCGGCGGCTCCCCAGGAAGATCCACTGGGCCTTCAAGAACTTCCTTTTGCAGGGGCCCTTAGCTTGTGTTCCGCAGTGGAGGTACTTGAGACATTACTGATACTTAAAATTGACACTGTGGGCAAAAAAGGGGCTACATACTAAACCTGACAAGCTCAGGGGGGGGGCCTGAATGGTGGCCTTACAAACTCAGAGACCTAAAGAAAGGGCATAGGATGGTCTGAGATTAGAACTTTTTTAACTAAAAGCAGGCCATGGTAGGTAGTCAAGTCCCAGGCCCGAATCTTCCCCGAGAAAGGCCAAGCTTTACCTTCCCTGAGCCTGTCTATTGTGTTTTTTGCACCTAAGATAACAGAGCTTTGGAATGTCAGAGCGATTTCCTCCCCGATCCCCACCCTGATGAAGTGTCTGGTACACTTGAGCAGATACCACCAAACCCCTCATTGTTATTGTTATCATGTTAATTTAAGTGTTAACTATCCCATATCCATTTATGTAAAAGAAGTTTGTCTATTTTTTTCCTTTTCAGCCAATTCACAAGATCCTTCCCCACCCCCACGGCTTTGCTTCCCCCTTCCCCCAACCTACGACCCTTGGATTTCAAGTCATCTTTACTCTCCAGATTTTGCTTCCTGGCAATTGTTCTCAGTTTGGCTCAAATAAACTCATAAAACTTCTCTACAGGTTTAAATGTTTTACTTTACAACAAAATCCAGTTTTTGAACAGGTTAGCAAAATCCCTTAAACCCAGTGTTTATGTGGGAAAAAGGTAAGAAAATTGTATAGCATTTTTACCAGTTCCACCAGAAAACCATAAATATCTGTTCCTTTCAGATAAATAGATGTAAAAAAACAAAACAAAAAAACACCCCCCCCAAAATAACAAAAGAAAAGTAGGTATCAATTGATTATTATTTGTATGGCAAAAAACTGGTTTTAATCACACTTGAACACTTCTGGTCTGTAAGTCTGACCCCTGGAATTTCATTTGAAAACAACCAGAAGTAAGGGAGAGGCTTGAGAAACTTACCACAACATCCCTGGGAAAGAGTGAAAATCAGAATTCTTAACAAATAAAATGTAGTAAAGGAATATCCTATATTTTCTCATATTCACACCTTTATTGCCTGTTTGGAAGTATTTTAAACTGTCTTTAAAGTTCTATAGATTAAATACATTTTACTCTTACTGAAAAACAGAGACTTAAGTGAATAATTTTTGTGTGTGACAAATTCAGGGAAGGGGCGGTGCTGACAGGAGAGAACACCCAGGAAATTTCCAAAAGGAACCTCCACCCAAAGGACTTCCCGTAGGATGCCTGTGCCCAGGGAACATCATGGGCGGTTAGGCACAAGGATTTCATGTAAAGTAGTTTTGGGGGGTATTTTCTGTTTCCTCTCAGGTAAAACATCCGCAGAAGAACAGAATTTTTTAAAAATGAGCCATTCACGCCTCCTGGGAAAAACAGTAGTTAAAATATTTGCTCTGTTTAAAATGCACAACGGAGAACAAACATTTGACAGTGAAGTGAATCGCAGAGAAGTTGGTGTTTGGGAAGGAGGGGATCTCACATTCAGGGATTTATTGCCAGTCCGAGGAAGAGCTACGCTGGTGGGGGCGGGGGGGGGCAGGGTCCTGAATTTCAGACCCGGCTTCTCAAACATTTGGAAACCTTAGGAGAAAAGAGGTACTGCCGGCGTGAAAATAGGGACCGTTGACCCCACAGCTATTCCCACGTACGAATTCCCAAAGACAGTAAGTTCCTGTCCTGACCACCCTCCCGCCGCACCACCTCGGGAGACACCGGGCTGTGGGCGCAGAGCTGCGCAGAGCTGCCCACAGAGGCGCCGGGTCCAAGTCGCCGCGCAGTGACGCGACTGGACGCCGGGGGACCCGGCTGTCGGCCCAGCCCCCACGCAGCGAGCTGGAGGGGGCTGCGGTCCTGCGGCGGCCCGGGGGGTCCGGTCCGCAGACTCCGGACTTGACCGCCGCGAGGTCGGCCAGCAAACGGTTCCAACCAGTCCCTCGTCCTAGTCTCCTGGCCAGGCCCCGGCACACTCACCATTTCTGGGTTTCCTGGGTCTCCCTGAGTTCTTCCCGCGGCACCCATGCCAGTGCAGATTGCACCGGGACCAGGGTTGAGGGACAGCCTCCAAACACACGAGCGCAGCAAACCCCAAGAAGGCTGGAGAAAGAAGGAACGCACAAGCCGCTTTGTACCTCACCCCACCCACCTGCCCCAGCGGCATCCTTGATTGGACACTTCGCCAGGCCCCGCCCCCTTGTTTCTGATTGACAGCGGGCGGGAGGACCCTAAGCTCTTCCAAAGCAGTTGGAGCTCCTCCAAACCTTACCAGGCCTGGTATATTTGCATTCAAATACAAACTTTTCCGGGGTTAGAGCTGACTATGCCCAGCATTTTGGGAACCCTTGGGCACAGGAGTGCGCAAGGAATTTCTGATTGAATTTCTAAATGGAGCAAGTACCGAACACAAGGGTGACGTTTCAGCAGGTCAGGAACACTAGAACAAGAGGGTCTTAAATCCTCTAGGGGTCAAGAGCTTAACCTAAGACTGGGAGTTCCCTTAATGAAACTACGACTCTTGTCTAGAAACATAGACAATCCAATGTGACTTCATCGTCTTTAATGAGAGTCCGGCTCCATTTCACTCTTTGTTGCCTCCCAACCTTGAATCTTCCCCCATCCCCACTCATTTTATCCTTCAGAGAAAACCCCAGAGCACTTGGCTCTGGCGGGAAGTTGGGAAGCCCACGGTCCTGGGTGCAAGGACTCTCCTCGGCGTGTGAGGTGTGTTCACTTCATTCTCAAGTGTACATTTTACACTGCAGTGAAACTCAATGTAGATCAATTTTTGCTTGTGTCCCTAGAGAATTTTGAAATGTAAACCACCAGAATTTCCCTAGGATAATTAATTCTGATTTTAATAATATAAAAAATTTAAATTGTGTATAAATATGGGATAAACCTGAAAACGTTTTTCTCACCAGTTTTATTGATGTGTAAACGACTAACAAAATTGCATTTCAGTATTACCATATGACAATTTGATATATCGTATAGCAACTAAATTTGCTGAGTGTGTCTTAAGCATTCTCACCACACACACACACAAACGAATGTAACTGTGAAAATGTGTTAACCTGAGAACTCCTTTTTTTTTTAGCCTAAAAACTGTTATTTGCCTGGGAGATTGGATTGCATAACCCTTTTGCACTGCAGAACGATGCATTTATTTATTTATTTGAACAGTTTTATTGAGATGTAATCTACATACTGTACAGTGCACTCCGTTAAAGCACACATTTTACAGGTACCTAACATATTTGTAGGTTCATGCATTCATCACTACAGCAAATGTGAACATCATCGCCCTGGCTGGTGTATCTCAGTAGATTGAGCTCAGGCCTGCAAACCAAAGTGTTGCTGGTTCAATTCCCAGTCAGGGCACATGCCCGGGTTGTGGGCCAGGTCCCCAGTAGGGGATGCGTGAGACACAACCACACATTGATGTTTCTTTCCCCCTCTCCTTTTCTTCTTCTCTCTATAAAAATAAAAATAAATAAAATTTAAAAATGTGAACATCATCACCTCAAAAAGAAAGTCCTCTGCCCTTCAGCTATCACTCCCAATCTTCCCAGCTTCCTCCTCCATTTGCTCTAGGCAACCGGTAACCTATTTTTTCTCTCTAGGTTGTCCTATTCTGGTCTGGCACATAAATGGAATTGTGTGATACGTGCTTTTTGTGATTGACTTCAGTCACACAGCATAATTTTTCAAGGGGTAATCGTGTTGCAGCATGTGTTAGTACTTCTGTTAATACAAGAGATAAGAGGCCCGAAGTGGAGTCATTTGCTCACAGGACAGCAAAGACTTCACTACGGTCCAGTCTCCTTCCAGGAATGTGACTATGAATCAGTTAGCCGGCAATTTCCTGCTCGACACCAGCCCAGTAAGACCCCTGCCTCAGTTCCCTCTGAAGAGAGTTGGCCTTACCTGTAACAATCCCTTCTTCTCTTTTTCTCGCCCTGCTCAGTTTCTGTCTCTAAAAGCTTTCTTTATTGTATAGCCCCTCAGAGGACCTTTCTACTACACGGATGCTGACTATTCATTTATCATTTAACAGTAGCGATTAGATCTTTAAAATGATTTGGTTGATTTTTTTGTTCCTTAACACTTGCCTTAATTTTTTTATTTTAATTTTGATGATATACACATACCATAAAATCTACATTTTCATCATTTTTTTAAGTGTGTGGAACTAACTCAAAGAATCTGGAACAGCTGGGGAGCGAGACAGACTGAGCAACCCAGGGTTTCAGCATGGGGAAATAAAGCCTCAAACCTCTGATT
Organism: Tonatia bakeri; assembly: GCA_004024845.1. Taxonomy (NCBI): domain Eukaryota; kingdom Metazoa; phylum Chordata; class Mammalia; order Chiroptera; family Phyllostomidae; genus Tonatia; species Tonatia bakeri. The sequence continues at coordinate 25,149 of PVIA01004618.1, forward strand.
GAAAGCACCTGTGGGGGGTTGAGGTGACAGCAGGAGAAACTCCCAGTCTCCCAGGAGAGTTTGTTGGAGAGACCCACAGGGTCCTAGAACATACACAAGCCCACCCATCTGGAATCAGCACCAGAAGGGCCCAGTTTGATTGTGGGTAGCGGGGGAAGTGACTGAAAACTAGCAGAGAGCAGAGCAAGTGGCATTGTTCCCTCTCGGTCCCCCCTCTGCCCACATAGAGCATCACAGTACAGCCACATGGTTTGTCCTGCCCTGGTGAACACCTAAGGCTCCACCACTTACTATGTAATAGGTGTGCAGAGTCAAAAAGCTAATGGCCCAAATGAACAAACAGATCAAAGCTCCAGAAAAAATACAACTAAGCGATGAAGAGATAGCCAACCTATCAGATGCATAGGGTTCAAAACCCTGGTAATCAGGATTCTCACAGAATTGGTTGAATATGGTCACAAATTAGATGAAAAAAAAAAAAGAAAGCTATACTAAGTGAAATAAAGGAAAATGTACAGGGAACCAACAGTGACGGGAAGGAAACCAGGACTCAAATCAATGGTGTGGACTAGAAGGAAGAAAGAAACATTGAACCAGAACAGAATGAAGAAACAAGAATTCAGAAAAAATGAGGAGAGGCTTAGGAACTTCCAGGACATCTTTAAATGTTCCAACATCCAAATCATACGGGTGCCAGAAGGAGAAGAGTAAGAGCAAGAAATTGAAAACTTATTTGGGCAAATAATCAAGGAGAACTTCCCCAATCTGACAAAGGAAATAGACTTCCAGGAAGTCCAGGAAGCTTAGAGAGTCCCAAAGAAGTTGGACCCAAAGAGGAACACACGAAGGCACACCATAATTACATTATCCAAGATTAAAGATAAGGAGAGAATCTTAAAAGCAGCAAAAGAAAAGGAGACAATTACCTACAAAGGAGTTCCCATAAGACTATCAGCTGATTTCTCTAAAGAGACCTTACAGGCAAGAAAAGGCCCTCACCAGCAAGCATCCCTTTTTATTGCTGAGTGTATTTCATTGAACATAAACCACAGTCTGTTTAACCACTCACCATGATAGACATTTGGGATGTTTTTTGTTTGGGGTGATTATGAATAAAGCTGCTATGAACATTCATGTATGCGAGTTTATGTGAACATATTTTTCCATTTTTATGAGAAAATACATGGGAGTGGAATTCTTGGATCTCGTGGTAAGAGTATGTTTCACTTTACAAGAAAACATTCAATGGTTTTTTTCAGCCTAATTATGCCACTTGCGTTCTCATCAACAATGTATGAGGGTTGCCACTGCCAGCACCTGGTATTGTCAACATTTTACATTTTAGACAGAATGGCTTCCTTTGCATGCCTTTGCGCCGCTTCTCCTCCACCTGACATTCTTCCTTATTCAGTTTAACTCTTTGCTCTTGAACTGTACTGCCAGTGTTGTTTCTAGCATGAGGCCCCACAGCAGTCAGAAGCAGAGTGGAGCTTGAATCGGGGCAGTCTGCGCTCCCTCTCGAAGGCCATCCTCTTGTGCCTGCTGGGGAGCAGCAGTGGGCTCAGACCTCTTTCCTCATCCAGCTCTGGGAGGCAGTACAGGGGCTCCCAGGGGTCAGCCTTGCCCTGGGAGCTCCAGGACGGTGGTGTGGGCCATCGGTCCTTTCTGGGGGTGGGGGTGGGGTTGGGGTTGTGTGTGGCTGAAATGAATCTGTTTCTGTTTTGTTTGTTCATTTATTTTAATTTTTAGATTGATATAAGTAAAATCAAATGGTATTTAGCTTTTTCTGTCTGACTTAGTTCACTCATCATTAATACCTTCTAGGTCTATTGTCACAAATGGTAAGATTTTATTTTTTAATGGCCAAGTCATATTCCATTTTATATATGTACCACTTCATCTTTATCTGGTTACCTACAGATGGGCACTTAGATTGTTTCCATGTCTTGGCCACTGTAAATAATGCTGCAGTGAACATAGAGGTGCATATATCTTTTCAAATTAGTGTTTTGGATTTCTTCAGGTAAATAGCCAGAACAGGGATTGCTGAGTCATAACAGAGTTCTACTTTAAATTTTTTTAGGACCCTGTATGCTGCTTTTCACAGTGGCTGCACCAATGCACGGTCCCTCCAACAATGCAGTTTCTTTTCTCCGCATTCTCACCAACACTTGTTTTTCCTTGATTTATTGACAATAGTCATTCTGACAGGTGTGAGGTGATATCTTCTTGTGGTTTTAATTTGCATCTCTCTGATGACCAGTAGGATTAGAGATGTTGAGCATCTTTTCATATCTCTATTGGCCATTCTTATGTCCTCTTTGGGGAAATGTCCATTCAGGTCCTCTGTTCATTTTTTAATTGATTTCTTTTTGGTTTTAAATTGTATGAGATTTTTAATAAATTTTGGATATTAACCCCTTATCAGACGTGTCATTGGCAAATATCTTCTTCCAATGAGTAGGTTGTCTTTTCATTTTGTTGATGGTTTTTTTGCTGTGCAAAAACTGTTTAACTTGTTCTAAGTTCATTTGCTAATTTTGTTTTATTTGCCTGAGGAGATATATCCAAAAAATATTTCTAAGAGCAGTGTCAGAGAGTTTACTGCCTATGGAATCTTTTAGGAGTTTTAAAGGTTGTTGGTCTTATATTTAAGTCTTTAATCCATTTTGAGTTTATTCTTGTATGTGGTGTAAGAGAGCAGCCTAGTTTCATTTTTTTTGCATGTATCTGCCCAGTTTTCCCAACAGCATTTATTTATAGACTGTCTTCACTACATCGTATATTCTTGCCTTCTTTGTCACGGATTAATGGACTACAGAGGCATGGATTTATTTCTGGGCTCTCTATTCCTCTGCCTTCTGACTTCCCTTTTATTCTTTTGCTGAGATGTCATCTGTTAATTTTACTGCAGTTACCTTTTAAAAGTCGAGTTATTTTCTAATTGCTTTTCCCCTCCTCACATTATAGTTCCTACTTTCTTCTTTTGTGTGTGTTTTATCTTTTCTTAAAACACCAGACACTTTGGGTAATATGTTGCAATAACTTTGGGTACTAGACCCTTACTTCTGGGGACTTTTGTTGTAATTTGCTAACTGGATTGTTCAGTGGCTCCCTGGATTCTTTCAGTGACGTCTTCTCCCGTTTAGAAGCCGGAGCTGCGTATTAAACCCAGAGTAGCAGGATCAGGACGGGTTAAATATAAAAACACAAAACAGCCACATGGGGGCGCCAGGTAGCGTCTGAGCTCCCTCTTTGTGGAAGTAAAAGCTCCAGGGTCATTTTGATTGAAGGTGCACTGTCGTACACCCACACCAAAGAAGTGCGGTTACAAGGTGTGTTATTTACAGATGCCAGAAACAAAGGTGTGTGGGGAGGCGCGATGGACCGATGGGGAAAGCAGTCCTGACCTAAGTCATCAGTGAGCAGGAGATAGAGAGCAGGGTAGCAAGCACCTATTACTTATTAGATGTTTGGGGAGGGGTTATTTTAATCAGTGCCCCCCCAAAGCAAAACGGGAACTTGCGGTGGAAACCTAACCTCAGGTCTTCGTCTAAGTGTGGAGACTCTGAGAGTGAGCAGGGTTGCCACACTGTACTATGCCTGGGCAGCAACGCAAAATAGCTCTTTTCTCATCACATTCTAATCCGTGTTAAATACCGTTGCAGAAATTGCTGGGGTGTGGGAGGGAATAGAGGGCAGAGGTGCCTAAAGTCCCTCCTTTCCTGTGATCACCAGTCGAGAGTCCCCATAGAGATGGATTCATACACATCTTTACACTCGTTAACTCTTTTCTGTATGTAATATGTGATGATGAGTTTCAACGTGGGTCTCCAGGACGCACGACCTCCCACTGATTTGAGCCACAGATGTTTGTGGTGTATTTTTGTGTTTAACATCATTTGAGAAGATTTTCAGATATGTTGAATTTTTTTAAATTTTAACATAATTGGTATTTTTTTCTACTATTCAGACTGATATTGATATACCCGATTAAACCATGCAGCTCCACCCAGTTAGAGAAAGTTAAATTCACCTGCACTATTCTAACCCATCCTGAGTTTATTTTCTTTTTAAAAGGATTTTTTATTGGTTGAGTATCACAAAGAGAAAAGTTGCTGGTTCAATTCCTGGTCAGGCACATGCCTGGGCTGTGGGCCTGGTCCCCAGCTGGGGTGCATGTGGGAGGCAACAGATTGATGCTTCTCTCACACATCAGTGTTTCGCCCCCTCTCCTTCTCCCTCCCTTCCCTTATCTCTAAAAACAAATTTTTTAAAAATCTTTAAAAAAAGAAAGAAATTATTGATTTTTAGACATAGAGGGGAAGGGAGAAAGAGAGAGAAACATTGACTTGTTGTTCCACTTATTTATACATTTATCGGTTGACTCTTTTATGTGCCCTACTGGAGATCAAACCCAGAATGCTGGCATATCAGGACGATGTTCTAATGAGAGCCCGGCCAGGGCTCTGAGTTTATTTTCTGAGTAGAGTGATTACTATGTATATCTAATACGATTTCTTGGTTGGAATCCCCAAAAGAACTATGGGTATTTAGAAAGTAATCATGCAAGGAATAATTGAGGTAAGCTGCAGACAGATTATATCATTTTGAGTAATATCTTAAGGTAGTATAAAAGGAGATATGGGGGGAAATTTTGTCTTTCTAACAGAGGGAGTAGCCAGAAGACTTTTGTTCCAGGGGTCCACAAAGACCCACGGCCCACTTCCTGCTTCTATAACATGTGCTTGGACTACCGGCACATGTTATGGAAAAGGGGCAAAGAAAAGTAAGTGCTTTGATTGCAAAGGCACTGCAATCATTTCTGTTTTTTAGTGCTTACTTATTGTTGGAGGAATTTAGTAAAAACGGACACCACAAGAGTGTCCTTTTGGGGAGATGGAGTGTTCTTCACCTTTCATGGTTAGTAATTACCTATTTGCATGTATATTCAAAATAATTAATAGGAAACAATAAAAATGCTTTTGTATTTTGAAATTCTCTTGAATCTTGATTTCGATGTGTGCAACGTTTCTTACTTCCAGCTTGTGATCTTCTTAGGAAAAATGGGGACTGAGAAGAAGGAAAGACTCAGTCACCAGCACACCTTTCCTGAAGCCGTCTTAGTTGAGAAAACGCCCTCTAGGGTTTCACCTGCCCTCATCTCATGCACACAACGTGCAGCAAACTGAGAGGGCTCCCAGGTCTGTCTTGGGGGTTAAGCTATGTTCCCTGTACAGTTACTTGGAAATACTATGGTTCTGAAACATGAAGGCGTGTCCCATAGTTCTCCCCAAGTGAAGTCTAACTAATTCTTAGGCATCAGCCCTAGGCCCTTCCACATCTGTCCTGAGTCCATGTCCAACTGCATTTTCCCCGCTCAAGCGCACACTCTGTCAGCCTACTGGCAAACACCTTTAGCAGTCCACACCTGTTGCACTCTGGGAAATTCCTCTGTGCCCCCCCCCAGCCCCAGATGGTGAGCTGAGCGGGTGGAAGAAGCAGTGGCCAACCCACGTCAGGGACACATGCTCCTTGGCCGTAGCAATCCCAGCTGTCCGTAATGATCTCCCGTACATGCTCACTTACAAAACACTTAAAAATAGACCAACTTTGTTTCTTTTTTGTTTTTTTAAATAACAAAACACTTTTTATTTGCTATTCCAGAACATGGAGCAAACAAAAAGGACTTTTTTTCTTCTGAGTGCTTTGACATGTATTTATAAACTTTGTTTTTGAGCTGAATTTTAGCTTAAATATTTCTTCTTTCTTCCATTTATTTATTTATCTATTTATTTTTAGAGGGGAAAGGAAGGGAGAAAGACAGAAAGAAAAACATCAATGTGTGGTTGCCTCTCACTCACCCCCCACTGGGGACCTGGCCCACAACCCAGGCATGTGCTCTACACTGGGAATTGAACTGGCAACCCTTTGGTTCATAGTCCAGCACTCAATCCACTGAGCCACACCAGCCAGAGCTATTTATTTATTTATTTTTACAGTTAAGCAGTTAAGCACTCTTTTGGCAGAACCTTGCCTCACTGGTAAAATCACACTGTTTGTTACCTTAAACCTCAGTGTGAAAATCAACCAACTTTTTCTTTTCCCCTTTTGAATAGGGAAACAAAAGCTCTAGAATCTGATCAAATAACAGTCACTCTATTAGCATTTTCCTCCCCAGACTCCTATACCATAGAGACTTTAGCAGCCTCCTCTCATGCCTCCCAGAGTCTCTAAAAAACCATAACTTTTCCAGTACGTTCTGGTGCAAATAACTATTGTCAGCCTGGTGCTAAATGCATTAGAGCAGCCACTGGTGGCAATAGGCACAGTCTTTCTGGAAATGGAGGCTCTCACAGGCCGTAAGTTAATGATCCAATGCAGCCAGCTTTCCGTGTTTTCCTTGGGTCCTGAAAGAGGACTCATCAGGCTTGTTCTCTGCAGAGGCCTTCTCATTAAAAAGATACTGCTGCCCACAAGATAGAGCCACAAAATGTAAACTCTGGTATATCCCGTCCGCAGAAGGAAGTATAATTCCCAGTTCTACAACTGACACAATTGCTCTGGAGAAAATCACCCCATTTCCTAGACGTTTAGCCTCTTGAGTGTCCCATGGGATCACATGAGTTTGTATAGTTCATGGAGGGTGTGCTACCAAGACAGCCGATGGAGTCAAGTGAGTCATGCTGATTCGGCCCCCAGATCAAACAGGCTACCCCTGCTCAGAGACCGGCCCCTAGCCTCACCTCCCTGGGTCCTGTCCTGGCAGTCGAGCGGGCACTGCAGGATGCGCTGGCTCAGAGCACACTCCTCTGTTCTTTCTACAGATCCTTTGGCTGCTGCCGGCGGTCTTGCTGTCTGGTCCCACCGAGAGCAACGAGAGCTCCTCACCCAGTTACCCAAGTACGGAGAGTTGTCATCCCTAACTCTCCACATATTAAGCGCCAATTTGCAGAGACTCATTTCAAGTTTCAGCATGATACATTGACTTGAACTTCTCAGACTCATACTGAAACCTTATGGTTTAACCTTGGCCCTGTGAACCCATGTACTATAAAACCACTGAGGGGCCTCTGCCCTAAGGGTCTAGGCAGAAGCAAAGGAATTCTCTCCTCATTTTCCATGGCTAATTTAGTGACTGACCAGTGCTCCTGATATGAAAAATCATACCTCTGGTGATAAAATAAATTGACTTAATTCCTATAATGAGGAAAGGACCCCTATGGCTGATGGCAAATAGTTTTTACAGAACCCCTCACCCCCTCTGTGGGTTATTTGCCATAGTGGACCATGTTAGATATTAATACAGACAAATTATTTTCTTAGACTATCTGAAGCCAATGCAGGGCTCTCCATGATATGTTCCAATCAACTCACTTCTCCAAACTTACGATACTAGGCTCTTCAAAAAAGCATGTAACTTCAATCTATTTCTTTTAGGTCCCAGGCTGTAGCCTCCAGAGAAGCCAGGATGACTTACTTAGGCATTTCTTGCCGCCTTCTAAATAGGTCTTCATGCTGTTCAAGGCAGTTAGATTGAACTTGTGGGTAGCCAACTAAAGAGGCAAAAAGATAAAGAGTTTCTAAGGGCCCCTGATTTTGTATAACTGTATTTTGGTTCATTCTGAACAATTTATCCAAGTACAATGGGTGGTATTAGCGATGACTTGGACACCACCTTTTTATGCCCTGCTAATTTATCATCAGGAGAAATTCTGTTATCTAAAACAATGTCAGCAGATGAACTTAAAGATTTTTCTTGAGCAGCTTTTGCTTTGGTTATAGATTAGGCAATTACCCCTAAAGTTCTGGACAAATTTCTTATCATATAGTCACTTGTGTCAACACTTCACCAGGAAAATAAATTCTCAAAAATTTCATTCCTTCACTATCAGAAACACTGCCAGGCAATTCTTGTTGTAAACTGTGGTGTAAATTTAAGGATGGTGTCCAATGCTGAGTCTCTGATTGACTGTGTAATGAAATAGGCATAACCAATGATCTGACTGCGCAATACCTTCCAAGTTCATAAGATTTTAAGCAGTGTGTCCCCCACAGATATTTCTGCCAAGTGCAAGTAAAAATAAATCCTAATGGAATTTATGGAATTATGATAGGGACTGATTGAATAAAAAATCTGAAGGATGCAAGCAGCTAAGTTTATCTGCTGGTGGAGTGAAATTATATTGGCATAAGGAGTGAAAGTTGCAGGGGAACAACTATGGAACCCCGGGATATGTTACAGGTTTAATGCTCCACATTATGAGTGTTACCTCTTAAATCTCTGGAGGTTTGATCAATTAGGCAAGAAGTTCTAGAAGGAGTCCGGAGAAGACTCACATGATGTGAAGTCTCAGCAGTACAGTGAGCTCTTGGCTTTAGCAGCATCTTCTTAGGAAGCTGCACGCCATGAGAGCCACGTGGAGGCCAAAGCACAAAAGAAGAAAGGTTAAACAGAGGCCCACGTAAACCGCTAGCTTGTTCACTCGTGGAAGCCATAGGAGCAGAATTAAAAAAAAAAAAGCCGGAGTCCGGTGATACTGGTACAAATTTTTAGACTACACTCCGCTGTCTAGAACTTCTCAGTGGATCCAGAGCATCCACCACAACCCGATCACCACAACCACCTTTGCGATACCCAACTCGCCTGTACGAAACCATCCCTTATGCTTCTTAACTTTGGACCTATGCCATTCTGGACTAGTTCTGTTCTCAGTTGTGACTCAATGCAATGTGTGTACAATAAATTATATCTTCTGCTGTCTTAGCTGAAGGGAAAAAAAACAGTACAATTAGTATACAGAGTTAGGAGAGGAATGGTGGAGAGATTGGCAATTAAATGTTCCAAAGGATCTCTAGTTTCCTGTACAGAGAGAGGCTTCTGATGATAAATCCCACAGTTGTCAGATTTCCTCTGTATGCAGGGGATTAGGATATGAGGACCATGGATATATTCTTCCAGGAGAAATGAAGAAGGGTGGAGAGGCCCATGATGGCAGCAGTGTAGGAGGACAATGAACTCACCCCTGCCCATGAGCACAATGAAATACACACCTTTATATAGAACAGTTGCTCCTGAGAGATGACTGCAGTCTGATTGTACAGCTTCTTAACAGTCAGTGAGAGGAAAGACTAAGGAGAGAAGGTTGGGAAACCATGGGGAATCTCTCAGATCAAAGGTTCTGGTGATTGCCATTGTTTATGTTCCCCTCCGCCTTTATAAGGTGGGTGTGAGCTCTGTCTAGGTGCTCTGGCCCAGTGTGTTCACAGCCAAGTTTCCCAGAGCCCATTTTAGCTTTGAACAAAGGAAGCAAGCAGGACTGACAAGGCATCATTACACACACCTGGACTTCCTCCTCAGAGCAGCTTCAGTCTGGCCTACCAGCACCCAAGGCACCTGCCTTGGTCCAATCAGCCTGCCCAAACCACCCAGTACACAGATATACAGGGGTGGCTTCTACATAAGGCCACTTTTTGAAGACTGGGAGAGAAAGATATTTTGTATAATTCATATTAAAAAACATAGAAAGTCAATGAAAGTGAAAAGACAGAAGAATATCTTAAATAAAGGAACAAAAAATTCCCAGAAAAACCCTATTGAAATGGAGATAAGTAATTTGTCTTATAAAAAGTTTTTAAAAATGGTCATAAGGATGTTCATGACACTTGAGAGTAAAATAGATAATGTAGGAAGAACTTCACCAAAAAGTTAGAAAGAATAATAAAGAACAAAGCAGAGTTGGAGAATACAATAACTAAAATGAAAAAACACATTCAAAGGAATCAATGTCAGATTAATTAATACAGAAGAACAAATCAGTGACCTGGAAGATAGAACTCAACCAACCAAAAGAGCAAAATAAAAATATTGGGATACTTTCAGAGATTTCTGAGACAACATCAAGTGCACAAACATTTACACTATAGGAATGACAGAAGGAGGAGAAAAAGAAAAAGGAACGGAGACTATCTGAAGAAATAAGTATAGAAAACCTATCTGCGTGGAGTGGCAAATGTAGCCCAGTCCTATCGGAAAACCGACAGGCACGAGTCTGCACACAGGAAGCCAAACCCACGGATCAGTTCTCCCGTGGGAAACCAGGCCTGCATTACGCCTAGGCTGCTTTGAGGCTTGCTCTTGCTAAAACTCCCTCACCCTGAGTTGAAGCAGCAACTGCTTACTGCACATCTTTAAAGTAGCCTCCTGAAGTCTGTGCTAATTCTCCCAAAGGACAGAGTGTAACCAGACCAATCACTCTTATCATTCCCTTGCATTTGCAACATTTTTCCTTGCCAATCTGTAGGAAGTAATCAGTAACATCCTTTCCTTTGTTATCTGTAAAAAGTAATCACCTAAAGGAAACCTGAGCATAATGAATGAGAACCTTCTTTGATGTATGCTGTTAGAAAGCCAATAAAAGCCTGTCCAGGCAAGGGTTGAGGTGCTTTCTCTCTCAGAGAGTGGCCGTGCTGTCCCTTTTACTTCAGTAGTCCGTGTGAATTTGTTTGTCCTATCCACAACACCGCAGACACTGCTGGCCAGAGTCTGCATCATACATTGATCGGTTGCTTCTCACATACCTGAGACTGGGGACCTGGCCCACAACCTAGGCCTGTGCCCTCACTGGGAATTGAACCAGTGACCTTTCGGTTCACAGGTTGGTGCTCAATCCACTGAGCCACACCAGCCAAGGCTAAAGATAATGAATAAGCATAGGAAAAATATGGTATATATAAATTTCTGTCTTTATTTTAAATAAACAGTAAGTGGGAAGATTAAGCCTTGGCTGGTGTGGTTCAGTGGATTGAGCACCGGCCTGTGAACAAGTGTCGCTGGTTGGATTCCCAGTCAGGGCACATGCCTGCTTTGCGGGCCAGGTCCCCAGTTGGGGGCACACGAGAGGCAACTACACATTGATGTTTCTCTCCCTCTCTTTCTCCTTCCCTTCCCTTCTGTCTAAAAATAAATAAATAAAATTAAAAAAAATAAATGGGAAGATGAAAACTTATCCTAAGAGGACTTCCTGCTCACATATCTTGCTCCACTTCTGTGCTATTTCTCTAGTCACCCCCAAATAACCAGTTTTGATCACTTCATCATCCTATCAGTGTTTTACTTTTTAATTTAAACACAAGCCAGCGCAAATGCCTATTTCTCATACTTGTGTTTGTTTTTGTCATGAGTGGTCAGGCTCCCTGTGTTTAATGTTTGTTTACTGACGACTTAAGTAAGGACCAGTTTGTTTACTGGTCCTTCTCATCTGTCAGGCTGGTAGGAACCTGGAGGCTGCTGCTCCGTGAGCACCTGCCTGCTGGGGGCCCGCCCTGGGCCGAGCTGCCCTGGGCTGTACTGTGGACCCGCTGAGCCTGAGTTGTATATACAGAGAACTCTGAGTGGGTAGTTTCGATCGTTTGTTGTCCTTCGGAGGCAGGAATATGGAAGGTCCTGGGCTGATGTCTTGACTGGAACCTGTGTTTAGAGTGAAGGTGTGACTGAGGTTGGGTTTCCCCAACATTCGAGAGGCCCAAGTTGGCATGAGGATGATTGCACCCTGTGAATGAGGTGAGCCCATCAGATGGTCACTCCTAAAAGAGCAGGTATTCCAGGGAGAAAGGGAGAGACAGGGAAGGCAGCCCACAGGAGATGGGTTGAGTGCACTCTCCGGATACCGGAGGGCTCAACAGGTTCCTTAAATGCTTCTACTGCGCACCTGCCCCGCCTGCAACACACATCCTGACCCTCTGAGACATTGGGAACAACATCCATAGCCTTAATGTGGCACAGCAAAGGGACTAGTTAAAATAGGACTTAAGGCCAAGGTCCTTAAATCCTTTAGCAACTGTTTCCATGGGGTGGGGGTGTCAACTACGAGGCACTGATTTGAGGGCCCTCGAGGGGAGAAAAAGTAGATACCAATGTAACAAGGACACCCACTATGTAAATTTTATCCAAATGACCTAAAACACAAATCAGGGAAGGAAATAAGAGAAGGAAGCCAAGAAAAAATGTATTGAAAAGAAGACCACAAAGTGACCCAGCAGGAAATCCAAGATATACTTAAAGAATTTCAAAAGAAAAAAAGATAAAAGGGTGTTTCTTGAGTTTTGAGCCTCTAAAACATACGTTTTGAATTAAAGTTGCCACTTCCTATAATGCTGTCATTCACAAATGTTCATGCAGTTACTGAGTGGTGAGTCTCAAATTACAGTTATAACTGGGATCTCAATAAATTGAAGCAAGGTATGCGATGATCTTAGGGGAATTACTGACTCTAACATAGAGGTCAGATTTGTGTGCTTGGCCTGAAGCATCAGAAATCTCGGTCTGTTTTACAGTCACAGCACCCATGTTCTGAAATATCCCATCATGGGCAGGAGAGCTCAGAACCAATAATTCATAAGTTTAAATTATATTAAATTAGGTCTTCACAATTTCCTAATTGGCTTGACACAATGGGATTTTATGGTTATTATTCCATAGTAATATTAGTTAATACAGCCCTATGTAAATTAAACAAGGCCTTCAAGGATTGAAAACTGTTACGGGGAACTTTTTAGGAAGATGTGATTGTCCCTAGTGCTTCCCCTCTGAACAGCCGAGTTTGGCCCGACCCGAAACCCGGAGAGAAGGAATAACACCTCACCGTGGATTTCCTGGTGATCGGTCCTGTCAGCTCTGTGCCTCTCTGGCTTTGTCCATTTGAAAAGATTTACTCAGTTTTTCAAATATTTACAATTTTTATAAATAATAAAGCTTGAAAGACAGTATAAAATGTTCCTAAATAGGCAAGAAATAGGTGAGTATCAGGAAAAATGGTACTCTAGGGTTACATTGAATGTATTAAAAATGTGTTACCTCTTTTCTGCTCCGCAGGTGTTTAGCAGTGTTCTGAGGTCTGTTCTTTCTCTTCTGTGTGGGGCTAGGGTGCTGTAAAACACTCTAGGGGGTGTTTTACACCTTAGGGGGCTTAGGCTTGAACACCAGTGGTGTTCAGGTATGATTAATTGTTTAAAAAACAGTTTCTTACCATGCAAATAATAATTAATTAATTAATATCATTATTTTCTGAAAGTAACAAATACTTGTGGTCTTTCTTGTTGAAGCAAATAAATGTCATATGGTTTTCTTCCCTCTTACACATAAACATTGGAATTGTCTGAATTGACTGGATTCTTTAAACACTGTACTGTGTCTTTTATTTTATTTTATTTATTTATTTTTAGAGAGGGAGCGAGAGAAACATCAATGTGTGGTTGCCTCTTAAGCACCCCCTACTAGGGACCTGACCCACAACCCAGGCATGTGCCCTCATTGGGAACAGAACCAGTGACCCTTTGCTTCACGGGCTGGCGCTCAATCCACTGAGCCACACCAGCCAGGGCATGTGCTTGTGTCCTTTACAATTCACATGATCCAAAGAAATGAGAGGAGGGTGTTGCAATTCCCAGAGTTCACTCCTGGGGCTGCTCACCTGTCCCAGCCCTTGTCCCCAGGGACTGTCCCATCCAGGGGCTCTGTCTCAACCTGGAGAGTCTAGTTGTGGAACCTTCTGGAAGGGGCTCTCCTCCTGTCCTGTGGGAACCCTGCTGCTCTTCTGAGCTGATTCCAAACTTGTTTCTTTCCTTCAGATCTTTTGTCCACTGGATAGTGCAGCCCTTTGGCCCCAGTTTCCCTGAAAACTTGGTAATTTTATTCTGAGAAATAACATTTTTGGTTTCTTGGGCTCAAAAATGTAGGTTGGTTGACAGATATAATATCAGTCAGGCAAGGAAACTGTGCAACTAAATAGAGTGCCGTTCCTTTTAGGCAAGAGAACCTCCAGAGGTGAATGAGTGCACTGACGCTCTCAGGGCCGTTTTTCACTCTTACGTCAGCGTCGGTGTGTGCGTGTCTCTACAGACACCGGAATTTAAAAAGTTTCAAAGTGCTGAATTTATATTTGAAGTGATGTGAGAAAAACTAACCAAAGCTTTTGTAAATCTTCAAAAATCTTACTAAGTTTCAGCAGCTAGACTCCATCCCAAACTGCAGCATCATGTGCTACTGACCCCTGAAGACACCTCCCTGGGAGTTCGGGGGAAGGGCAGGCCCGAGCGCAACTTGTTCTGAGTCAGCGAGAGAGTTGAAAACTCTTATTTGCAAGGTTTACACTTTTCTAACCATTTGAGTTTAAAGGAACTAAATCTTAGAATAATTTCCTATGTAAAAAAGTTAAAGGCTAGTGGGCAGTAAAACATGGTGTATGTAAACTTCTGTTTATTTTAAATAAATCTATAAGAAAATTCCAATGTAATAAGACTCACTGCCCACATCTCCTGGTCCCTCCAGCCGTCACCCCCAAATGTAGCTTTGAGTGTTTATTGAGCCTCTACTTCGAGATTTTTTATGTAAATACAAGCCACTGCAAGTGTGTACATCTTTTTTACCCATCTGTGTTTGCAGTCAGACTCTGCACTGTTCGGTGTTAGCTGACCACTAAGCCGCCCCCTCCCTCTCCCCTGTGTCCACACCTGGGCAGGCGGGTGAGGAAGTCCGTGCTCCCTCCCCTGGCACCGGCTTCAGATTCCAACCACACAAGCCCACGTGTGGGCAGAACTCTTGCCCTGGCCCTGCCCTCACAAAGATTCTTTACTTGATCAATTTGTCAGGGTCCTGAACCCTCTCCCAGGCCTAGCGTTGCACTTCCTTGTAAAATGGAACTGTAGCAGGACCCCTGTGAGGGAGGCGAACGGAATCCCTCGCCCACCTATGGGCCCAGGTTCCTCCTCCTCCACCATCAGGTGGCTCTGGGACCCTGGCCTGTGTGCACTAAGAATCCTGTTCCGTCTGTTCAGCAGGAACCCCTGACTCCTGAATCTTTCTTTCGTAAATTTTCATCCACTGATCCTCATTCTGCTCTCTGGCCACGAGTGTCTACTTGCCCAATGGTGTTCTTAGGGTTGAGTCCAAACTCATTCAACTTGCCATACTGTCTTTGACAAGCATCACTGAATTTTTTTTTCTCCTTCTTTCTGTAAGAACCCAGACCAGGTACACTTTATTTATTTGTGGGGATTTTTTGTTTATTGGTTTGTTTTGCTTCCTGAAGCCATTTTAAAGGTGACTGAGAGACCACCCTGCCCTCCCCAGAGACCTAAGTTATGTAACTTGTAGGCCTTTTTCTATCCTCTCAGTGTGTGGGCAGGGTGGGGAGGCACCCCAGCATTAGTCTTGCTGTGGGAACCACTTCTCTGAGTGCAACCGTAACAGTTGGCTCCATGAGCAGTGTGTCCATACAGGGGCACCCCGCGGTCTGTCTTCCCTTACTCAGACTTGCTCACCTGTTCTGCTCCTGCGCTGGGGCTGCTGGGGGCTGGGGAGCTGGTGCTGGGAGCTGTACTGCTCCGGGGCCTTGCTGGGTTTGCCCTGCCTCAGTGCTGTGTGCTGCCCACCAGAGTGGGCAGTTTCAGGAATTTCTAGACATTTAGGAGCAGCAATATGGGATGGGGCCCTCCTTAAAGTGGTCCTGGGCTGATATTTTTGTTGGGGCCCACCTGTGTGTTAGAGTGTAGCTCTAGGGGCTGTAGCTCTAGGGAGTGTAGACAGAGGCTGAGATGGCCCCGACCTGCCCCAGGGATGGGGATGGGAGAGGGGGACTACACCCTGTGCAAGGGGTGGGCCCTTCCCGTGGTCACTTCCGAAAGAGCAGTTGTTCAGAATGGGAGAGAGAGAAGCGGGGTGGAAAGGCAGCCAGCAGGTGGCGTGCTGAGCCCAGCCTGCTAGGATGCCAGAGGGCTCCCAGCACCTTAAGTAGCTCCGCTGCTGCTGCTGCTGCTGCCCCTGCATCTGCTGCAACACGGATCCTGAGCCAGTGCCTCACTGTGGTGCAGCCCAGGGATCAGTTCAAACCCGCTTTCAGCCTAGGTCCTTAAATTCCATAAAGCAACCAGTTTTCATGAGGAGGCTCCTAACCTGGTGGCCCTGATTTGAGGTCCTCGGGAGGAAAAGTATACATGAATATCAGGGTAGAGAGGACACCTCCTTCCCAGAAGTACCTCCAGTGATTAGAAAACAATAAAAGAACAACAACCATCAAACAGAAAAGATCAGGAGGGAGAGAACAAAGGTAAACTATATTAAAACTAAGATTTACAGTTTCACCAATTAGAAATTCACAGCATACGAAAAAAACTTATAGCAGGAAAAAGATGAAAGGGCGTGTGACTGAAAGTAGGCCTGGCTGCCCGCTGCCACGAAAGCTGATACTTGAGAGGCAGGTGCTGATGTAAAGGGGGGTGGCTTATTTTCAGGTGCTGGTCACCTGGAAGATGGGGGTCTCATGTCACAAAGCCCATCACTTTGGGAAGATGGGGGACTCACTTTGAACATCTCAGGGCAGGCAGCGGTTTTCACCAGGAGGGAGAGGGGAAGCGAGCAAAGAGATCGCGGGAGGAGTTGGGGGGTTCTCTACGTGCAGATGAGCGCGGTCCACTCCGACGCGGCAAGTGACCGTCGGGTGTGCGTCGTCCTGGTTTAGTCGTCCTGGCACCGCCTCATCCCAGCTTCACGTCATCTTGGCTCCACAGTCGAAGGTGAGCAAAGCTCCCAGAACTGAGATGCTTGAAGGTCAGAGTCTGTATCCTTTAAAACTAGTTCCCAGGATTCTCATACAAATGCGCTGTTCATCTACAAGCTACATATTAAGAGTCAGCACTTACAGAAATAACATCAAAAGAGAGGTGGGTGGGTTACCGTTCCCCATTACAATTCTCCACGTTACAGGGGTACTGCCTGGTTTGGGGGCCTGTATAGCATTGGTTGTGCATTAATTTTGTAGTCTGCTGAAATATACATATTCACAAACCTTCACACAAGTAATCAATGCTAGGACTCAAATTGCTGTTATGCCTGGGATCCCACTAGATTTAAACAAGGAACCCCAATAATGTTAGGGGAGTTTCTGAATATAAGATGAGGGACAAATAGGACTGTTTCTTCTTAACCATGAGAATTATGGTCTTGCCTAAATTTCCCACTGTCAGAGCCCCCACTGTCCTAAGATATCCCACACAGAGCAGGGAAGCTGTGAACTAATGATTTATAAACTTAAACTCTACTGTCTTTGCCACTTTGACACCGGCTTCACAAAAAGGGACCTCAGAAATCAAAGGGACAGCTATTTACAGTTTGGCTCACTTCGAGAACAGTTTCTGTTTGGCTGTTTCTTGATCAAGGCGGTGGCCAGGCTCCCCAGGTCCCAGAGCACTCACACCGAAGGCCTTCTTTGTGTTCCCACAGGGTGGCAGGGGGCGCTGGAGCTTGGGAAGGGGCCCACGTTCTCACACACCACGCAGACCAGCCTTTCTGGTGACAGCCCCCCTCTGGGAGCCATCAGGAGCCCAGCCAGAGCTATCACTTTGTGCTCTTACTACTTCGGGTTTTATAAGGGTTTCAGGAGCTCTGTGTTGGGGCTGAGTCCAAGATGAAATAGAACGAGAAAGGCTCCTAGTGCTCTTACCACGTCTGACTGCGTAAGCGCTTTAGGAGCGCCGCGCCAGGAACTCAGCGCCACGAACTCAGCACCGTGACCAACATGTCTTTTTTATTATGTGACAGCTGACAATTTGAAGCCTCACTGTTCTTCCCTGTGCACCCCACAACTATGCGGGGTGATAAAGAAAGCTTGGAGGCTCACTCCTCCGGTGCCGTGACGAGATCCAGTCCATGAAAGCCCCTCCGTGTGTCCGTGTGTGTGAACTCTCCCTGCAGCCCGCTCCTACTTTCATAAAAACCCCCTGGCCAGGCTCCCTCCATGCTCTCTCGAACCAATCTGCATTCCCATCAGTAGGAGGGCTCGCTTTTCTCCACCTCCTCGGCAACACTTGTTTGTTGATTTATTGATGATAGCCGTTCTGACGGATGTGAGCTGATATCTTACTGTGGTTTTAATTTGCATTTGTGATGATGCGTGACGTTGATAATTTTTTCATGTCCGTGGGCTGTCTGTTTGTCCTCTTTGGAGAAGTGTTTATTCAGGAACTCTGCCCATTTTTTAAATTGGAGTGTGTGTGTGTGTGTGTGTGTGTGACGTTGTATGAGTTCTAAGTTGTATACAGTTCGGATAGTAACCCCTTATTGGATGTATCTTTGGCGGATATCTTCCCTCATTCAGCAGGTTGTCTTTTTATTTTGTTGATGGTTTTTGCTGTGCAAAAGCTTTTTTAGTTTGATGTAGTCCCATTTGCTTTATCTTTTTTATTTCCCCTGCCTGAAAAGACATATCCAAAAACACAGTACTAAGAGGAATGTCAAAGAGTTTATTGCCTATGTTTTCTTCTAGGAGTTTTATGGTTTCAGGTATTCCACTTAAGTGTTTGATCCATTTTGAGTATTGTATTGTACATGGCATAAGAACATGGTCTAGTTTCATTTTTTTTGCATGTATCTGTCTAGTTTTACCTATGACATTTATCAGGGTCATCACACTTTTGTGAACAAGCCTGCATTTTCTGAAGCCAGTCACTAGGCTTCAGAAAGGCACTGTAATTGCTCATTAGGGCTCTTCAGCAAGTACTTCAGTATTTCGCCACAAGTTAGGGGTTTCCTTTTCTAAATCTCTTTGCCTGCATTCACCTTCAGGCTTCATTCATGCAGAGCGTGGCTTGACCCTCACAAACAAGTATGTGGACTGATGTACGTCTGAGAAGCTAGGCTGGCAAATTTAAGTCAATGTGTTAACTTCTTCCCCAAATGTATGGGGGTCTCCAGTTACTTTAGGAAATTTTCCAACTATGGCTTGAAATTTGGCCTTAGTTCACAGAACATAAGAAAGTTAGAGTTTGTTAGGTTCCTTGGAAGATTTAATTTTAAAAGGGCAGAGGAGGGGTGGGTGGGGAGAGGTTGGGAGGAGGAGAAAGACGGCACCGGAGGTGGGGCCTGGAAGAAAAGAAGGCGGGGTGAGGAACAGCTGGTGCTGGGTGCGGAGCCAGGGCCAAGCCGCCGAGGGAGAGAAACAGAAAGTCCGGGAGGAGAGGAGCTGGAGGTTTAGGGGCCATTGCTTTCTTTAAGTGTTTGTCAGTTAATTTTAAAAATTTATTTTGCAAGAGGTAATTTTAGACTCATGCTAATGTTTGGAAGCCTTAAAATATCTATCGAAATAGGCATTCCATTCAGAAATAAGCATTGCCAATGTCAGAGCTATAGTTCGGGGCTTGCAAAAGTTCTCGTTGATGACCATTGGTATTCTAAATTACTGTTGATCAAATCAGTCCATTTAGCTAAAAATGTGCATGAGGAGGGACCACAGTTTTTAAACATAAAATCACCTGGGCCCCCTGTGTGTGTATGTGTGTGTGGGGGTGTGCCCTCAAAGTATTTACATTAATGGGATATTTTTGTAGGCTTTTCTCAAGAGCAAAAAGTCCAAACAGGCTCAGGACAAATACCACATCTGTTCCCGTGGGAACTGTGATCCTGGAGGGACTCGAGCAAGGAATAACACGATTCCAGAGGAACAGCCTGGTCCTGAAAAGGTCAGGCTGAAGTACTCAAAGACAAATGCAGCCTTAACCAGAAAAGCACAGTCTTAAATTAGATCCCAAATAGAGTCTCTAGAACTTCATAACACAAAAAGAGCAGGAGGTCAAATCCAGGAAAAAACTTACCCTCAAAATTCAGGGTCGAGGAGAAAGCAGTGGTTCATTCAGTGGGCTCTACGGGCAGCGCACCTTTTCATTCACCAGCCCCGGAATTATCAGGGGTCTTCCCTGCACGCCTGGGCCGGCCACCAAACATGTTGGCCTTAAACAAAAAGGCCAACACGTCAGCCAGATATTTTCCCAACAAAATAAGTTTTTTTGGGGAGCAATGAGAATTGCAATTCAGCACAGGAAACCATGGCAAGCCGTATTAAAGTCTGCTGAGACGATGAAGAGGCTACTTTTATAAAGGGAAAAGGAAGTCAGGAGTATTAGAAACAATTCTTCCTTCAAAGACACTGAAATAGAGGACAGGGTGACAGTGACCAGAGGGGAGAGGGGAGGGAATTTCAGGGGAGAATGGGAAGGGTTTACAGGAACAAATATAAAAGACACATGGACAAAAACTAGGGGGGGGGGTGGAAATGGAAGGGAGGTGGGGAGGGTTGGGTGGGTGGGTTGGAATGGGAGTAAAGGACAGAAAAATGTACTTGAACAATGTTTAAAATAAAAATTTTTTTTAAAGAAAGAATTCTTCCTATAGAGCTTCTCAATCCATGCAGGGTGCGAGAGCGCCCCCTACAGGCCTTCTGGATTCTGGTCTTGGCTGAGGTCTACTTTATTCATTACTCAAGTTTGCTTTATAAAACAATTCATGAAAACGTTGGCAAAAATCCATAAGATAAAGTTTAAAGTACTCTCTCTGCAGGATTATCTTGGTCCCTTCCAGGGCTCTTGCTTCAGCCATCTGCAATAACCAGTGCTGAATTTCTTGAACATTCCATTATTGTTTTCTTATATAAAAAGAAGCAATTGACTATGCATATTTTTCTTACCCACCACTTTCCTTGCAATGAGCAATCAGCTCCTAACTTTTTGGATATTTGACAGCTCACCACTGCAGCCTCACCCCTCCCTCTTCCCCTTGGGGTCCCACCTGGAAAAGCTGATGAGAAAGTCTGGGTGTGCTTTCCCCTGGAGGCAGCAGGAGATCCAAATCACACGAGCCACCCGATTCCGTTGGACACTCAGGCCAGGCTCCTTTCCTTGCTCTTTGAAGTAATTTCACTGCTGCTTGAAAGGCTGCCCTGAGACCTCAATTATGTCATAAGCCTTTTCAAATTTTCCGTGTGTGTGTGTGTGTGTGTGTGTGTGTGTGTGTGTGTGGTGGGGAGGGGGCATACCAGCATCATTCTTAACCTGGGAATGCCACCTCTGCGGGTGACCATAATAACTGGTGCCATGAGCAGCATGTCAAGACATGACTACCCCGGGCTGGTCTTCCCTTGCTCAGACTTCCTCGCCTGCTCTGCTCCTGGTGGCGGCCTGTGCTGGGGCTGCTGGGGGCTGGGGAGCTGGTGCTGTGAGCTGTGCTGTCTGAGAAGGCGTTGCTGTGCCTGCCATGCCTCGGTACTGTGGGCAGTTTTGGGAATTTGTAAGCATTTGGGGACAGGAGGGTGGGATTGGGGCCCTCCTTAAGTGGTCCTGGGATGTCTTTGATGGGATTTTATCTGTATGGTAGAGTAAAGTAGAGGCTGGGTTCGCCCCAACATAGTGGGATCATATCAGTGGGAGAGGAAGACTACACCCTGTGTAAAAGGTGAGCCCACTGGGTGGTAGCTCCTGAAAGAGCAGGTATTTAAAAAGGAAGAAAAACAGTATGGCAGAAAGGCTGATATTAGAGGCCCCACTGAACCCACACTTCTAATTCCAGAGGGCTCCCCAGCACCCTTAAGAACCTCTGCTGCCGCTGTCTCTGCATCTCGTGCAACGCAGATCCTGACCCTCCGGGATACAGGGACAAGAACCGTGGCCTCACCATGGTGCAGCCAAGGGGTTAGTTCAAGTTCAACTTAAACCCAGAGTCCCTGAACTTTATAAAGCCTTGAGTTGTTGACGGGGAGGACCCTAATCCTGAGATCACTGTTTTGTGGCTCTCTAGAGGACAAAATTAATAAATATCAGGGTATTTATTTATAAATTACATAATTTACAAAAAATAAATATACAGGATAACCCCTTCCCTGAAATATATCTAGTGCACGCCCCCCTCCCCCACGACAAAACAGGGAAAGACAGCAAGGAGAGAACAAAAGAAGAAAATACTGAAACAGAGGTCCACAGTTTGACCTACTTGGCAATACAAAAAATACTCCACGAACTTACACACCACCACCAACAAAGTAAAATAAAAGGAAAAATAAATTTAAAATACTTAAAAAGAACAAATACGAAATGAAATTATTTGGCTTTGGGGCCTCTGCCACATAGGTCCTGAATTGATTTTTCACCTGATGTAATGTACTGATTCACAATCCTTAATGCAAATAATCAATACTGGGACTCAGATTGCATGTACCTAGGATCCCACTGAATTTAAGTGAGATACCTCTGGAAACTTTGGAGGAGTTACTGAACATCGTCCAGGGGAGAAACGGGGATGTGTTACATGACCTGTGAGAACTATGGTCTTACATACATTCCTGGTGGTCATAGCACCCATTGTCTTAAAACACCCACACAGAGCGGCAATGGGCTGAACTAATGGGTTGTAAAACTAAATTTTAAGTTAGTTCATATGACCCAATATAAATTGAACAGGGACTTGAAGGATTGAAAACCATCGAATAACATCTACTTAATAAAGAAGAGATTATCTCCTCATAACAGCTGAATTTGGCTGATCTTCAACCTGTGAGAATGAATGATGGCAGCTCACACTGGACTAAGGCTGTGTTTGCACCAAAGAAGCCCTTATCCTCAGTCCCCAGCATTATGGAAGTTACTGCCTCCATCCACCCAGCAACTGGTCCATATCCTGCCATCACAGATTTGGCTGTGTCTGTTTTGCTTGTACCTATAACAGCAGTCTCTTAGCTGCCATTGGCCTTCACCTCTGAAGGAACATGATCCACCTTTACCTGGTTACCTTCAGGACCTCAGCACCACTGCCAGCACACACGGTCTCTGCAGGCAGGGTCTGAACCACATCCACCCTGCTCCAGGGCACAGGTACGACATTGCACTAATGACATCCTCCTCTGAGGGTACTCAGGACATAAAAATATTAACAAAAGTCACTCATAAAAAGGAGAGGCCATTGCTGTGTATATCAGGTGAGGCCCTGTCCCGGTGTTTGAATTCCTAAAACGTATTTGGTAAGGAATACGGGTCTGAACCACATCCATCCTGCTCCATCCTTATGGGGTAAAGAAACAGCTATTGCCCCTCTTAGCGCCCACGACATTGTCTGGATACTTTCGGTGCTCTGGAGGAAACACAGTCCATTTACACGTTGCACTTGGGTCCGTTTATGCTGTTTCTTGCAAACTCCCTCCTTGAACAGTAGGTACCCCTGCAGCAAAACCAAAAGGCTCTGGACTCAGATTGCCATATGATGGGCACTCCCATAGTGCCTGCAGACACTTGTTCCACAGCAGAGCCTTCAGTGACTGCCTGCCGTGCCTCCTGACTTACCCACGATGGCCCTAAGTTGTCCATTGCCTTCTGATGCAAGAAACTGCCCAAGGCTCCAAACTGTAAGCCATTAGAGTGCAGTTGTCACTGCTTGTAGAGCTATCCTAAAAATGGTCCTGAACCTGACTCCTTAGGAAGCTACCCGCTATGCCCTGAGACCTGTAAACAGTGTCCCAAGAACTCTGCTATCCAGACCCCCTGAGACAAGATATAGCTAAACCTGGCACCTCTGGCATATCCTACCAGGAGGGGGTGGCCCCCTCTCCTCAGTCCCTTGCCAGGTGCTGAAGGAGGTTACCCCTTTCCCAGACCTCTAGGCTTCCTGGAGAGCACCTTAGCATTCCCTGCGTAAAAGGAAATGAGTTCATAGCCTTCAGGGTTGACATTGCCTCATCCGTGCAGGATGAAGCTTGGGCAGTTACTACTTTTATCCTTTAACTGGAACATCCTTTTAAAGGATGGGACTCAAGGGTCCACACCACTGACCAAACAGTAGGCAGTCATCTTAGCACTGACCAGAATTGGCTTCACTGGCCATGTTTCCAGACTCTTGAATGATGAAGTTGCCCTTTTGTGATAAAAGAATTCTGGAACTGTTTTGCCTCATAGTTACCCACAGTGGAAATCAAGGTAATACCTGTCTCCACATGCTAAACTAAGGTGGCCTCACCTGGACACTTATATTAGTTTTGATCTTTTTGTGTTTTGTAGTCTCTGGGCTTTGGCAATGTAAAATGAGGTGTGTCCATCTTTTCCTTATCATATAAAACACTTTTACTGCCCTAAAAATCTTCTGTGCTCCACTTATTTATTAATTTCTCACTTTCACCCCCAAGTCCCTGGAAACCACAGATCTCTCACTGTCGCATAGTTTTGTCTTTTCCAGAACTTTCCCTGGACTTCTAGGACAGTGTTAACAAGGACTAGTGAGAGGGGACATCATTGCCTTCTTCCTTATCTTAGCAGGAAGGCATCTAGTTTCTCACCATTAAGCATGACGTTAACTGCAGGTTTCTTGTAGATGTTCTTTATCCAGATGAGGAAGTTTCCCTCTTTCTAGTTTGCTATCATTAGTGAATTTGGGGTTTTGTTAAACGCCTTTACATTTTCATTTTCTCCTCTTTCATTTCTGATGTGAATAATTTCTGTCTCTTTTATTCTCAGCTTGTACAGATGTCTCTCAATGTCTTGAATCTTTTCAAATAACTAGTTTTTGGTTGTACTGATTTTTCTCAATTGGCTTTCAGTACTTTTGTTGATTTATTTTCTAAATTTTATTACTTCTCTTCTTGTGCTTGCTTTGGGTTTAATTTGCACTCCTTTTTTTTTTCAGTTTCATAAGGTAGAGGCTTACATCATTGATTACAGATTTTTTTTCAAGTGCATGCCCTTGTTGTATTTCCCTCTAGGCACTGTCTTGCTGCATCCCACAAAAGTGAAAACAAACAAAATGTCTGTTAACAGATGGAAAGGTAAACAAAAAGTGTTTTATCCAAACAATGAAATATTATTTGGCTATAAAAACAAATGACGTATGTACGTGCTACAACATGATTGTCCCTTGGAAAAAAATTATGCTGAATGAATGAAGTCATTCACAACATCATGTAGTATATAATTCTGTTCACTTGAGAGCCCAAAGTGATACATAGAAACAGACAGTAGATTAGGGGATCCTAAGGCTAGCGATTGGCGGAGGAAGATGGGAACGCTGGGAGTGATAGCAAAGTGTAGAGGACTTTGTTTTAGAGAGGACAAATGTTGAAAAATTGACTGTGGGGATGACTGCACACACCTGTGAATGTACTAAAACGGCTGTATTGTACATTTTATGTGGGTTTTACTGTATGCTATGTGCATTATGTATCCATAAAGCTGTATAAATAAATAAATAAATACAGGATTAAAAATCTCAGTCCCATCATTTAGGCATATCAGCGTTTCCAGATTGAAACATTCATCACTACATATAGTTACTTTGTGTGTATATGTGGTGAGAAACTTAATCCATGCTTAGCAAATTTCAAGTGTACAGTATAGTATATGCATATCAAATCAGCATGCCGCGGTCTTTAAATATGGACAATTCTGTTTGTCAGTTATACCTCAGTAAAGCCAGAGGAGGGGGGAAGGAGAAAGTTTCCATATGTAACCTAGTTTACATAATGATTTATTCTTTTTCTACTATCAGTGACAGTGGGAATTAATTGTTTTAGGGATATTATAGTCATTTACATGTCGGAGTTCTCTAGGGACACAGGAAAAACTTAAGTTTTCCTCCAGCGTAAAATGTACATCAGAGAATGTGACGAACACATGCCACGCCCGTGGAGACTGAGGAGCGTCCGAGCACCCACGCCAGGGACCCAGGGTTCCAACTTCCCACCAGAGCCAAGTGCTCGGAGGCAGAACTGACTGGAGGTGAGGAAGAGATTGCTGGGAAGCATCAAGAATGAAACGGAGCCAGACTCGTTATTATAGATCCTGAGACCACATTAAGTGTCGGTGTTTCTAAAGAGTCTCAGTGCCATGGATGGCCTGACAGCCTTGCACCAAGCCCTTGATCTGTAGAGGACATAAACCCTCTTGTTCCAGTGTGGCCCGGCCTGGCTCCCCATCCTCATGTTCTGTTCTTCCTTGCACCATTTGGAAACTGAATCAGGAATTCCCTGTGCACACCTGTGCCCACGTGTTTCCAAAGAGCCGAGCAAATACAGTCAGCTCCATGCCAGGAAAAAGTTCTGTTTCAAGTCTGAGTCTAGGGTCCTGCAGAGGGCTGTCATTCAGGGAGAATGCCATCAGCAACTGTCCAATCAGGGGTGCCGCTGAGGCAGGTGGGTGGAGTGAGGCACCGCAGGGGCGTGGACTTCCCCACTACCTTCAGGGTAGGCTCGGGAATGCAGGTCGCTTCTTCTGAGCGGTCCCTGGTTACTGTTGTAGGCTCTGCGGCGCGGTGATCTGCACAGGTAGTGGAAGTTTGGGCGGGACTCAGGTAAACCCGGGAAACCCCGAAATGGTGAGTGTGCGGGCCGGGTGCGGAGACCGGGTGGAGGGCCTGCTTGGAACTGGCTGGAACCGGCTGGAACCGGCTGTGGTAGGACCGGCCTACCCTTGGTCAAGTCTGGAGTCTGCGGACGGAATCCACTAGGGGCTCCGCGGGGGGGCTCCGCTGGGCCTCAGCCCCCTCCAGCCCACAGCAAGGGAGCTGGGCCGGCGACCGGGACGTGGAGGTTCCGTGCAGTGTCTGCGCGGCGACTTCGCCCCCGCAGCGTCTCTGGGCAGCTCTGCGCCCACAGCCCCGCATGTCCCCAGATGGTGCGGTGACCGCGGGAAGGATCACCTGGGGAAATCGTGATGGGTTTGTGCGTGGGAGGAGCTGTGGTCCGTAGGGTCCCCAGTCCCTTCTTTCTCCCCAGGGGGAGCCGTCTTTTTTTGAGTTTTTTAAATGTTTGGGAAGCAGGGTCTCAAATCCACGACCTCGTTTGCCCAGATTGCCCTTTACTAAAACTGGCAATTTATCCTCAGATTTCCAAGTCAGTTCTCGAGTTCCCAAAGCCATCCTTTCGTTCCTGAGTTACAGCATCATCATCAACTATCCGTTCTCCGGGTTGCATTTCAAACAGACTCAATATTTTAATTGCGTACTTTTTGAGCGGAACAATGGAATGCCCTTTTTTAGAGATTAATATTTGTATGGATATTTTGTATGAGAGGAAAGCCGATAGTAACTACCTGGAAGACACATGAAATCCCTCTTCCTCTCCCCCAGGAGCTTCCCTGGGCGCAGACATTCTACGGAAAGTCCTTTGAGTGGAGGTTCCTCTTTGGAAACTTTACTGGGTGTTCTCTCCGGTCAGCACTGCCCCTTCTCTGGGTCTGTTACCTTGAAAACATTTATTGACTTACTTAAGCCTCAGTTTTTAATAAGGGTAAAATGGATTTTAATCAATAGAACTTAAAGACATATAAAAGATCTCCAAACATGCAAAAAGGGAATTCAGAAGAAAAAAATCCAGAATTACATTCCATTTCTAGAATTTTTCTCTCACTCTTCCTGAGCATGTGTAGTAAGTTTCTGAGATTTGTTTGTTTTGGGAGTGTTTTAAAATCCAATTCCAAGGCTTGGCCTTGCAGAGGGTAAAATGGATTTTAATCAATAGAACTTAAAGACATATAAAAGATCTCCAAACATGCAAAAAGGGAATTCAGAAGAAAAAAAATCCAGAAATCCAAGGCTTAGCCTTGCAGAGCAGAATTGTTGGAGTAGATTCGTGAGAAAAGCTTCCTCGCCCTGGAAGTGGGGAAGCAGTGCAGGGCCTTGGGTGGAGGTGGGTGTGGATGTTTGGGCCTAGACATTTCTACATTTCATGTTGAGGTTTGCATTCAGAGTATAATTTGTGTACATTGAGCAAGTCTATGAAGGTCAGGTGTTTTTGTGTCCTTGAGACAGGGTTTATGAATTGGGGAGTTCATTTGGGTCAGAGGTTAAACTGAGTCAGGCTGAGTTCTCTCACTTGCAAGAATGAAAGCCTGGGGAAGGGAGCGCTTCCATGTCTACAGGAGAGGAGGCTGTAGGACAGAGGTGTCAAACTCAAGTTCACTGGGGGCCCACTTCAGCCTTGCAGTTGCCCTCAAAGGGACGAAGGTAATTTTAGGACTGTATAAATGTAACTACTCCTTAACAGTTAAGCGAGAGCTCGGCACTGGTGCCCAGCAGAAACAAAGTGCTGGGCCAGCTAAAACAAGGTGGAGGGCCAGATTTGGCCTGCGGGCCTCGTGTTTGCCACCTGTGCTGTAGGAGCTCCCACAGTTCACTCCTGAGCTGCTCAGGTGTCCCTCCCCTCCTTCCCCTGGGACTGACCCATCACCAGGGTTTTAATCTCAGCAGGAGGTGTCTAGACCATTAGTGAAAACATATTCAGCTTTCTCTGTGTGCATTTCCTTCTGAACTATAGGGAAGAAGGCTGCTCATCTGTCTTCATTCCAGTATTGCTGTTTCATTTCATTGGATTCCTTTCTCCCTTAAATATTGCAGCCCTTTGATTCTAGTTTCCATTAGTATCTGGGCTTTTAAAGTATAACTTGGGAGATACTGTGTGAATAAGGCAAGAAACTTGGGAACCAAATAGAATTAGGTTTAATTATGGAAGGGAACCTGAGGATGGGAGATGGGTGTTTTTAAGTTCTCAGGTGATTTTTCCAGTTTTTGTATGTCCATGACTCGAGAGAACTTTGACCTTGAAAAGTCTATACTATTCCTTAGGCAGATGAATTTCTATTTTAATGGATGTGAGGATAAAAGCAGTTGAATTTTTATTTTCATTGATAGAAGAAAAACAACTTAAAATTTATGGACATCTTTGAATTTTCTAGTTTATTTCAGGGCTTTATTGCAAACCCTAATGTACTGTTTATATTATATATAATGTTATTCAAACTATTATAATATCCCTTGTCCTTTTTATCAGAAGGGGATTTGGGAATTTTTGATGGTCTGCAATTTTACATTTTTTAGTGTTTAAAAGATTACATCTTAGAGTGGTGTTCTGTATAGAAAAGTAAATTAATTTTTTAAAATAAAAATTAATTTAAAATAATGACTGTGGGGGGGCTCTGCCCACATCCCCTCCGCCCCCCCAGGACGCCACAGATGAGAATAAGTCTGCCAAGACATGATCTGCTTGAGGAGGAAAGGTGGCTGATCTCTCAAAGGAGAAAGGCCAAGAGCCTTTTCCTCAATGGGCTTTTATTGGGTTCGTTTTGCACAGGAACACAGGTAAAGCTCATTAATCATTGTCGGCAGTAAGGATCAAACAATAGATAACATTCAAAGAACTATGAATGCCTATTTTGAGTCAGGGTCAGATAGCTAAAGAGCCATAAAACTTTGAGGAACAAACTCACTTCTTGCTTGGACCCTTATCAGAAAATCGAGAGCATTCTTAGCAAAGCAGGTTTCACAGGATTTTATGTATTCTTTCTCAGGCCTGTCACCTGTGGAACCCGCCCTTTGCGTCACAGGGCTGAAATATCTTTTTTCTTCTCTTTCACTTCAGTTTGTGTATCTTTAGATCTGACATAGTTCTTTGTAAGCAGCTATGTGTGGCTCTTGTTTTTATTATTCATTTAGCCACTCTGAATCGGAGAATTCATATTTAAAGTAGTTTTTGATGAATATGTACTTAATTGCCATTTTATTAATTCTTTCTAATTGTTTTTGTAGTTCTCTATTCCTTCCTCCTCTTGCCTTTTTGTCCTTGTGCATTGATGACTTTCATTAGTGTTATGTTTGGATGCCTTTCTCTTTGTGTGTGTGTGTGAACCTGTTACAGGTTTTCGGTTTGTGGTTACCATGACCCTCATATCCTATGTTTATAGTAGTCTCTTGTAAGGCGTAATAGTTGCTTAAGTTCAAAATATTGTAAAAACACTACATTTCTTACTTATTCTCCACATATTTTATGTTTTTGACATTATATTTTACATCTTTGTGTATATACCTTAATTTGTTCCAGATACGTATGATTTTACTACTCTTGTCTCTTAACTTTCATACTAGCTTTCTAATGAGTTGGTTTCCCACTTTTACTAAATGCTTGCCTTTACCATTGAGTTTTTAAAATCTTATTTTTAGTTCTGTCCTTTTATTTTTTGCTTATAGAAGTCCATTTAGCATTTCTTTTGGTGCTGATTTAGTGGTGATGAACTCTATCGGTTTTTGCTTGTCTGGGAAATTGTATTTATTTTGATCTGAATGATAATCTTGCTGGGTAGAATATTGTTTGTTGTAGGTTTTCCTTTTATTACTTTGATTATATTACATCATTCTCTTCTGGCCTGCAAAGTTTTTGTTGAAAAATCAACTCTTAGCCCTGGCTGCATAGCTCAGTGGATTGAGCGTGAGCTGTGAACCAAAGCATCACAGGTTCGATTCCCAGTCAGGGCACATGCCTGGGTTGCAGGCCACAGCCCTCAGCAACCTCACATTGATGTTTCTCTCTCTTTCTCCCTCCCTTCTCTCTCTAGAAATAAATAAATAAAATCTTAAAAAAAGAAAAATCAATTCTTAGTCTTATGGGAGCACCCTTGTACTTAACTATTTTTCTCTTGTTACTTTTTAAGATTCTTTCTTTATCTTTTGGCATTTTAATTATGTGTTTTGGGGTCTCTTTGAGTTTATCTTGTTTGGAACCCTTTGTGCTTTCTGACTTGGATGTCTGTTTCCTTCACCAGGTTAGGGAATTTCTTGGCCATCATTTCCTCAGATACATTTCCCATCCCTCTTCTGCATACTGCATTTTTCGGACTATAAGACACACCCCCCAAATTTGGGAGGAAAAGGGGATGTGCCTTATAGTCCGAATGTAGCTTACCTGGCTAGTTTGCATATGTAAAGATGTAAATATAGTTTACATTTACATTGGTGAAATATTGTGTTACTTATGTCATTAAATACTTTACCACATTTTTTGCTTCAAGTTTTTTTTTCCTATTTTTCTCCTGTAGAACCTAGGTGCATCTTATGGTCCCGTGCTCTTTATAGTCCTAAAAATATGGTATATCTTTCGATCTCAGGTGGGTCTCTTGGACACGACATATATATGGGTCTTGTTTTCTTACCCACTCAGCTACCCTATGTCTTTTGGTTGGAACGTTTAAACCACTTACATTTAAGGTGCTTATTGATAGATGTGTATTTAGTGCCGTTTTATTGTTAGACTGTTTTCCTCTTCTTTTTTTTTTTCTTCTTAAAGCAAGCTCTTTGACATTTGTTTCAGTACTGGTCCGGTGTTAACATACTCCTTTAGCTTTTTCTTGTCTGGGAAGCTCCTTATTTCTCCTTCAGTTTTAAATGATAGCTTTGCTGGGTAAAGTAGCCTTGGTTGTAGGTCCTTGCTGCTTTTCATCTCTTAAATATTTCATGCCACTGACTTCTGGCCTGAAATGTTTCTGTTGAGAAATCAGATGACATTCTAATTGGTGTTCCCTTGTAGATAACTTCCTGCTTTTCTCCTGCAGCTTTTAGGATTCTGTCCTTGTCTTTAAACCTTGCCACTTTAATTATGATGTGTCTGGGCATAGGCCTCTTTGGTTCCAACTTGTTTGAGACTCTCTGAGCTTCCTGGACTTGTGTGTCTTTTTCCTTCACCAGATTAGGGAACTTTTCAGTCATTATTTCTTCAGATGGGTTCTTGATCCCTTTCTCACTCTCTTCTCCTTGTATTCCCATGATGTGGATGTTGTTACACTTCAAGTTGTCCTAGAGGTTTCTTAAATTTTCCTCATTTCTTAAATTCTTTTTTTGTTTTGCTTCTCTGCATGATTTTTTTTCTACTTTGTCTTCCAAATCACTGATGTGATCATCTCCTTCATCTAACCTACTGTTTATTCCTTCCAGCGTATTATTTTATTTCAGATATTATGTTATTTATTTCTGACTGGTCCTTTTTTATGGTTCCTATGTCTTTTTTGTGTGTGCTGTTATATATCTTTATGATCATTACTCTAAACTATTTGATGGATTGCTTGCCTCTATTTCATCTAGTTCTTCTTTTGGAAAATTCTCTTGTTCATTCTTTGGGGACTATTTCTTTGTTTTCTCATTTTGGCTGCCTCTTTGTGTTTGTTTCTATGTATTAGGTAGATCTGCAAGACTCTGGTGCAGCCCTAAGTGGAACCCTGCCTGTGACTGGCCCTGGGCAACCTGTTTAGAGCTGTCACTATCCACAGAGTGTGGCTCCCTCTGCTGGGCCTGGGTGTGTGCAGATGACTAGTTTCACTGTTTCTATTTGTTGTCCTTATTTAGTTTTTTTGTCTCCCTCCTTTTTCTGCCTTCTTTGGCTTTAATGGAGCATTTTTTCCCCTCATACTTTTATTTTCTACACTGTAGCAATCAATTACGCATACTTTAAAGCTTTTTTGGTGCTTGCCATTGAGTTTTGAGGATAAGTGTACAACTCATTCACCTCTTCTGTCAAGTCACACTGCACTGCTTTGCTTTTTATGCAGGTGCCTCAGACCACTCTCTTCAAAGCTCACCCTGCTGTTTTTTTTCACACTACTGTTACTTATTGCACATATTTCTTAGCATATAATTGTCAAATACATTGTTGTTTATGTTATTTTAAACAAAATGACATCTGTTATAATAATTATGGTAAGAAACACAGGAGATATTTTACCTCCATTTATTTCTTTTCTAATTTACCACCTTCAACATTTACATTCTTTCCACTGAATTTTTGAATGTTTCATTCAAAATATGTGTAGTTGTGACACATTTTCTTGTTTTTAATCTAAGAAAGTTTTATTTTTTATGTTTTGAAGGATAATTTTGATTGACACAGGAGAGTAGTGTTTTTCTTTTAAAACTTTAAATTTTATACTCTTTTTCTTGCATGATTTCTGATAGGATCTATAATTCTAGCCTTTGTTTCAGTATATTCTGTCTTCTTTTTGTCTACATTGAATATGAAATAATTGGTTATACACTTTTGTTGTTTTTCATTTTTAGTGTGTTATTTATCATTATTTTTAGGACAGTCTCACTGATTGTTACTTCACAGATTTCTTCTGTTTCTTATCTGTCTTTCTTTTCCCTCATGTACTGCCATGACATTGATTTAAGTTTTCTGTTTAAAGAAAATATGTAGGGTTCATAGATATTTTTCTTTGCATTAGACTTCAATGTTTCTTTGCATTAGTACAGTGTAATGTTAAGAACATAATATTTGGGGCATATTTCAAAATATTGTATTTATTTTATTTTTTCCAGTATTGGGGATGAGTCCTGATTTAAATTATCTGATGGATTTAAAAAGAGAAGTTCAAGGATTTTTTGCTTTTTTATTGTAAAGTCCTTTTTACAATAAAAAGGGCTTTACTTTATTTTGGGGCTTTTTTATTTTTTATTATAACAGCTTCTAAGATACTTCAGTGCCAGGCCAGACACTGGAAGTCTCTGACTCCCATTTTTTCATCATTGACTACTGACAGCTTTAAAGCCCCACCTTTCCTCTTCCCCTTGTGTGCCATCTGTAGGAGGTGATGGGAAAGTCTGAGGGCTTTCTCCTTTGCTGTAGCAAGAGATTGAATCCACGCAAGCCCCTGCCCTTGTGTGTGAGCTCTCACCCCAGCCTATCGCCTAACCTCATAAAACAACAAGTCCATGCGCCTTTGCTAAAGAATCTTATCCTTTCCTGAGGGGCCTGCCTTACTTCCCCAAGACCTCAACTGTGGATGTAATAAACCCTGTCACACTCTGCTGAGAAGTGTTTGCTGTCATCAGCTGAGGAATCCCATGCTCAGGGGCGGAGCTGTCATGCTCCTTTACTCCACAGGGGGGTCTGGAAATGACAGAAGAAGGGAAAGCATTGCCCAGGCACACAAATAATACCCTTGTGTTACAGTTGCCTATGGTATTCAGTACAGCAACATGCTGTACAGGTTTGTAGCCTAAGAACAATCTGCTGCATCACATAGTCTAGGTGTTTGGTAGACCATACCATCTAGGTTCGTACACTCCATGTGTTCCCACAAAGATGAAATTGTCCAAACAATACAGATCTCAGAATGTATCCCCATAAATAAGTGGTACCAGACCATAACTTTCCAGGCGATCATATTGGACAGAGAAAGAAGGAAGAGCTGAGTCTGTAATCAATATTCTGTAAGAAAAAGCAGTGCTGGTCTGTATGAGTATTATTCAGACAGCTGCAGATGGTGACTTTTAATGGCCTGGAGACCTTTAAGATGATGTGGCTCCCTGGACCTTGCTAAAACTGGTGTTGTCACAGGCCTTCTGGACTCATGTTTGGCGATGGCAATAGGACAAAAGGCTTCTGGTATTCAGTATGTATGTGTTCACCGTAACCTTGTGCAGATCTAATAACCCTCTGCGTCATGTAGATGGTGAGTAATAAAAAAGATGAAAAACTTTTTTTAAACAAGGAATCAATCATCTTAAAAATGATAATACGGGGTGGGCAAAAGTAGGTTTACCGTTACTTATATGGAGAAAGATATGCAGGCTGTGATTATCACAATAGCTTTATTGACTCTATGTTCCATGTACTTATAACTGTAAACCTGCTTTTCCCACCCCAGTATCTTTCTCATTTCTGTAGCACTTCTTTGTGTTCCCAGCATGCTCTGATTCTGCCAGTAGAGGGAATACATAAAATATAATGTCATCACAGTAAAAACCTGTATATAATTTCCATGTGTTCATGATGGTGTCAAATTTATAAGGAAGTAATTGTGGACAGAGAGTAAGTTTTTAATGATCAAGTCATAGATTAAATGTTTGCAGATGAGAGAATCATGTGTAACCTGCCTGTAAGTGGAGTCTAGATGCCCAGTGCTATCTGTCTCATAAATTGTACTGTACACATATTTGTGGTGTTTCAGGGCTCAGTGACATTTGAGGATGTGGCTGTGAACTTTAGTCTGGAGGAGTGGGCTCTGCTGGATTCTTTGCAGAAGAAACTCTATAGAGACGTGATGCGGGAAACCTTCGGGAACCTGGCCTCCGTAGGTAAGGATGACAAGTTACCTTCACTTCCTCACCTGAAGGACAGGTGTTTCTCGCTTATCAATATTGTGCTAACTTGTAATGTAGGAATAGAGGACACTGGTAAATAAGCTAGATATAGTCACAGCTCATCATAGAACTAGAGTATGATAATTTCTCTATAATTTCTAATACTTTGGAATCATATTTCTTGGTCTGCATTTTAGGGAAAAAATGGGAAGATCATGACATTGAAGATCAGTACAAAAACCAGGAGAGAAAATGTAGGTGAGTCACACTCATAATAGAGAGCAGTGTCTCAGGTGAGAAACATGTTATGCTATGAAATTTTTAAAAGAATCCACCCAGACTGCCCCTGCTTCAAATTAACTACTCACAACCTTTCCACCACATTACTTTTATCTGTATGACACAGATGTCGGTGGTTGGGAAACGGGTTACATGGAAGTAGCATCAGTGAAGTCTGCACATGACCGTTGCTGTTTTGATAACAGCAGAGCTGAAGCTGTCTGCCAGAGCTGTCAGTGTGTTCAGTGTCCGACAGTTTGGACAAGAGAGTAAACCTGGCTTTTGCAGTAAATCATAAAAAGGTAGTTCAGATATTCTACTAATAAACATAAAATTATTAACAAAGAAATTAATAATGTGCTTCTTGTTTTTTCTTTTAAGATTTTATTTATTTATTTTTAGAGAGGGAAGGGAAAGGGGGAGAGAGAGAGAGAAACATCAATGTGCAGTTGTTGGGGGACATGGCCTGCAACCTAGGCATGTGCCCTGACTGGGAATCAAACCTGCGATGCCTGGTTCGCAGCCCACGCGCAATCCACTGAGCTACGGCAGCCAGGGCTAATAATGTGCTTCTTGTTTTTCACAGGAGTCAGATGGTAGAGAGCCTCTGCAGAGGGAGGAAGGGTAGCCAGTGTGAACAAAACCTCAGCCTTATTCCAAGTCTCAGTCTGAAGAAAACTCTTCCTGCAGGAAAACCCTGGGAATACAGTGTGTGGGGGGAGGTCTTCATGCATCCGTCATCCCATAATGGAGACATCGCATGTCACAGGCCATCTGGGTGTCAGAAATATGGAGAGAAGCCATGTAAACGTACTGTATGTGGGAAAGTTTTCACTTACACTCAGTTTTTTGAAAAACATGAAAGACATCACAATGGAGAAGAATCGCGTAAATGTGAGGAATGTGGAAAAGCCTTCGTGTGGCTCAAAAGTCCTGAAGGACACACGGCCACACACACTGCAGATGCTCCTTACCGATGTCAGGTGTGTGGGAAAACCTTTAGTTCCTCAACTTCGCTTCAGACGTGTGAGAGAGCCCACCCTGGAGAGAAGCCCTATCCGTGTAAACTCTGCGGGAAAGTCTTCCGGTATTATAAAAGCTTTCAAAGACATGAAAGAAATCATCCGGGAGAGAAACCCTATAAATGTAAAATATGTAGTAAAGCATTCAGGTATCCCAGTCATCTTCAAATACATGAAAGAACTCACACTGAAGAGAAACCCTATGAGTGTAAAGAGTGTGGGAAGGCCTTCAGGTCATATAGTTCCTTACAACCCCACGAAATGACTCACACAGGAGAGAAACCCTATGAATGCAAGGAATGTGGAAAAGCCTTCAGATATTACAGTTCCTTACAAATACATGAAAGGTCTCACACTGGAGAGAAACCATATGAGTGTAAAAAATGTAATAAATCATTCAGTGCTCCCAGTTGTCTTCGAAAACATGAAAGAATTCACAGTGCGGAGAAACCCTATGAATGTAAGGAGTGTGGAAAAGCCTTCAGATTTTACAGTTCCTTACAAACACATGAAAGGACTCACACGGGAGAGAAACCCTATGAATGTAAGCAGTGTGGAAAGGCCTTGAGATATTACAGTTCCTTACAAATACATGAAAGGATACACACAGGAGAGAAACCCTATGAATGTAAGGAATGTGGAAATGCATTCAGATGCAACAGTTTCTTAAAAATACACAAGAAATCTCACACTGGAGAGAAACCCTATGAATGTGAAAAATGTAGTAAAGTATTCAGCACTCCTAGTAATCTTCGAATACATGAAAGAACCCACACTGCAGAAAAACCCTATAAATGTAAGGAGTGTGGGAAAGCCTTCAGGTATTACCGATCCTTACAAACACATGAAAGGACTCACACGGGAGAGAAGCCCTATGAATGTAAACATTGTGGCAAAGCCTTCATTTGTCGCACCACCATTCAAAGACACATGAAAATGCACACTGGAAATACACCCTATCAGTGCAAGGAATGTGGGAAAGCATTCACTTGCCTTAGTTTGTATCAAAGACATGAAAGAACTCACACTGGGGAGAAACCCTATGAATGTAAACAGTGTGGAAAAGCCTACAGAGATCACAGTTCTTTACAAAGACACGAAAGGACTCATACTGGAGAGAAACCCTATGAGTGTAAGGAATGTGGAAAAGCCTTCATTTGTAACAAAATTTTTCGAATACACATGATGAGAGTGCATACTACAGAAAAACCATATAAATGTGAAGAATGTGGGAAAGACTTTAGTCATCCCTATTCCTTCCGAAGGCATGAAAGGACTCACTGGATAAAACCTCTTGAATGCAGATAGTGGGGAAGACTTTAGTTAGCCCACATCCTTACTTGTAAAACCACTGAAAATAAATTTAAAAAATGGAAACACAAAAAGGATTGATGTAAATTAATTTAGTTACAGTGTTCTAGAAAACTTGATTGTTAAAAAATTATTTTTTAAGTTGATTTTAGAGACAGCTAGGGGGAGAGAGAGAAAAACGTCATTTTGTTGTTCCACTTGTTCATTCATCAGTTGCTCCGTGTGTGTGTGCGCCCTGACTGGGGACCAAACCCACTACCGTAGTGTATCAGGACAATGCTCTAACCAACTGAGCGATTTGGCCAGGGCTATTCTACAAAACTTTCAAGATTAAAGAGTTGTTGTTAAGATAGTAAATAAGTTGTGTTCACCAGGTTTCTTTAAGTGCATAGTGGCACGTGGGATTCTTACTACAGTAGATCGTTGAAAAACTCGGGAGTTAGAGGAAACTACTATTTTCCACACAGTTGAAAATTTCTGTATAACCTAAGCCAGCTTTCTGCATAAATGAACACCAAGCTGAGGATCGAAAATACAGTTGCCTCTTGAATAGCCCAAGTTTGAAACTGCATAGGTTCACACTTTACATTCTGTATAAAAGTGGACCTATGCATTTCAAACTCATTGTTTAAGCATCAGTTACTTTTAGAAATGAATACTGAGGTGAAGTTATTCTGCAATTTGTCTTTACAGTTACATAACCTTAATAGGCAGTAAGTTTTCATCATCAGTTAATAATATTGTCTCTTTACATTTTGAAGCCTTTTAGGTCCATGGATGAATTCAAGTTTATTTCTAATATGCAATTAGGTTTAATATTTTATGATTTATTTGTTTCATGTTAAGGAGCCATTGAAAAATGGCAGTTTGGTATTTGTTGGGATTTTCCCACTGGTTTAGTGACAGCTCTGGGTATTTCTGTTCCATTATATGTATCCTCACTTGCTTACTGACAAAACACCTTTTGTGGGGTGATAGGTATTCGATACTTTTTCCATTCTAATAAACACTTGGAAGACATTTTTAAGTATGTCAAGTTTATGAAAGATTTTAGTTTCATGTGAATTATTTTTATGTTTCAGCCTTTGCTCATGTTTTTTCTTGTGACTTGCATTTGGTGAATAGATGTTTGTTTAAGAAGAGATGTATAATAAAAAAGAGAGTTGAAAACATTACCTCTGTGGATAGTGTTAGAAACTTGAGTTTTTAGAGTCTATACCCTTTGTGGTTCCGTGTTAGGAATTACCAGTAGCCCCCAGGGTGAGATTTGGAAGGCAGAAGGGAAGAAGGCATTAGTCAGATTGTATAGCCACCACACAGGGAGAAGTACTTGAGGGGTTTGAAGACATTCAAACGTCTTTTTTTTTTTTATTCTTTGCCCTTCCAGTCAAGAGTATCCTTGCAGCCACCACCATTTTTTTTATTTCCATTTTTTTAGGTGTAGGTTTTCATGGATGTTTTCACACATTGCACATCAAAGATCCATCAGAGTTTGGATTTTTCTGCAAGCCCTCTCGTGTCCACTGGGGAACTGCTTCAGACTTTTATGCTTGGGAGTATTCTCTGATTCTCTTCTTCTCTGGGTTATAGCAGCATAAATTTGTATAGGAAACACCTACTGCCAGCAGTGC
Organism: Tonatia bakeri; assembly: GCA_004024845.1. Taxonomy (NCBI): domain Eukaryota; kingdom Metazoa; phylum Chordata; class Mammalia; order Chiroptera; family Phyllostomidae; genus Tonatia; species Tonatia bakeri. The sequence goes on from PVIA01004618.1 coordinate 64,088, forward strand.
TGGTGAGTGTGTTTTCCTGATGGCCCATGTTGTCTGCAATGATGCCGTTGGAAAGCAGCCCAGGACGGTGTTTCTCTGTTGCATGTGCGGCGGCTGCCTTGCCCCGGCGCTTCCACGTGACAGCCAGCACCTCCCTCCCGTCAGGAGGCTGTGGGTGTTTACAGTTCCTTGTAGCTGCGTGGAACCCCTCAGTACGTCTTCAGTCATGTGTGACTGTGTGTGATTAAAACCATGTGCATATTCTTTCACACTAACACTTAAATGCAGTTGTTTCGTAGAAATACTTTTTAAGATATAAACTGCTAACAAATATTCTGTTTTTTATTTCCTGAGTATATATTAAAATGTCATTATTATTATTATGAATTTTCAGGTACACTTTGCAATTTTTTAAATTTAATGATTACCTGTTAGTGTTATTCAGCATTATCATGTGCATGTAATTTCAGGTTTTTTTCCCCTCAGGCAATTTTTATATTTTAATTTTTCATGGTACAGTTTTGTCATAAAACTGACTTATTCTTAACGCCAAAAATGTAAATCATGGTTTTCTCAGATAATTTTTTCTTTTTTTGCCTGTGACCTGCAGGATCACACCTCTCGTCAAAAAGGGGTTTAGTGAATTCTAATAAGAATGACCGCAAAGCATCAAGGACTGTGAGGTACAGTAATGTCAGGGCATTTAAAGGGGCTTTTAGTGGGATGTAGGCTTGCATTAGATTTGACTGTTTTTTAAGGAGGCCAGACCTTTTTCTGTGCTGACTGCTGTGAGGAGGTGAACTTTGTTCTGCCATTAGCAGCCATCATCACTTTCTAGCAGCAAAAACAATGTGGTACAGCCAAAGTTCATTTGTGAGAAGCCCAGTCAGTCATACTAGTAAGGAGAGGGGAGTGTTGGTCATTGTTATGATTTGGAAACATACCCTTACCACCTTTGGAGACGGGGATACAAGGTCCCCTTATAAGTATCCTGGAATATCCTGGAGCACATCACCTTGATGAAGGTGTGTGCCATTTCTCTTTTCAGCAGGAGGAGACTGGCCTTACCAGGAGAACCCGGCTCACTGCGTCTGCCACGGCCTTTGCCTTTCCTAGTTAGTGAGTATTGATGTGTTTTCTACAGTGTATCCAACACCATTTACCATAGAGTACCTCAGTGAAAAAATACAAATTTGCTGCCTGGGATACTGTACAACATATTTAATATCACCTTTCTGACTCAGCTGAAGCCTCTGAGTTTAGATTAACTGTGAGAACAAACCTGGCAAGGGAGGAAGGAGCGCTTGTGAAATTAGGGCTTTTTTACTTAGAGACTGTCCTTTTTTGTTTTTTAAGAGACAAACAGGTTCTTTGGTGACAAGGAGTAAAAGAGGAATTCTTAATTCCTCTTCTGTCTGGTGACTGAGCTACACAGTGACGTGGACAACAACCTAAAAGAATTCCCTCGAGTTCTGAACCATTTGGCCGAAGGGCTCGTTCTCTAAGGGTGACCACAGAGGAGTGCAGGGCTGATGCACGTCACTTCAGAAACTCCCAGAGAAGCTAATCAAGGAGTGTGGCAGTGGTCCAAGATGGTGGGCATTCAACAGCTTTTGCCACACAGATATCAGGGATTTTGTGAGTGTCTTAAGTTTTAAAGAGAGTAGTTTCTGGCAGCTTCACCCCTGGGGCTTCCCCAAGCTCAGCTGCCAGGATGACTCTGGTGGGAGAGGTCGTACTCTTGGTGCTAATGTTTAAATGTTTCTCACTGCTGTGCCCTTCAGAGTCATTTTACACAATTTAGCAGAAATAATCAAGGCACTACAGGGTTTGGATGTGGGCATGAAACAAGTTCCTGCAGGCCTGCAGGCTTCTATTTTTGGGGGGGAAGAGAGATGACTAACAAATGGTAATGCTTTGGTTTATAGGATGAAAATAAAAGTTGTGAGGGAATGTAAAAAAGTAATGTTAGCTGATAATACTAGGCTGGAGTGTGTATCTATCTACTATGATGATAGGTGCCTCGGTGAGGGATGGAGTCATTATCGATCACTTGAATTTTCCTGCATGTAACACATCTTAAACACTTAGGAACTGCTTGGGTGTGGAAGTAAGGGCTCAGCAATGCAGGAAGTCCTGCATTCCTGTGATTAACAGGGAACTAATATCTAGACATCATTTATCTTCATTTTTGAAATTGCTAAGTTATCTCTCGAATATGTGTTAGACATTGTTATCTGGGACTTGAAACGTGCTAATGATTTGGGCCACAGATACCTGTGATGTCTTTTTGTGGTTAACGTCATTTGAGAGGATTTCCACTTTTAAATTTTTAAGTGGTGTAGTATTTTGGCATTTACACTTTGCTGCTGTTCACACTGAGGGACTCGGAGCGGACCCCATCACATTATGGAGCCCCTCCACCTGGGAAGCCCCTACGCTCACCTGCATTGTTCCCGCCCACCCGGAGTTTGTCCTCTGAAGTCTCCTGCGACTCCCCCCTGGAAACGCCACAGAGCGCTGCGGATGTTTAGAGCGGTCACCCAGCGAATAATTAGTGCGCACAGTAGAAAGAGGGAATTATTTAGTAAAAAAGGGTATATGATAAATTTTCAATGTCATTGTATTGCAAGGGTGCCTGGGAGTCTTTTTGGCCATCCCTAGCAGACCCTGTACCCCATTTTCCTGTTTTGTTTTTGTATGTTTATTTCTAGCATGTTATGAAAGAGTGGGAAACAAAAGTAGTCACTATAAGTTTTTATAAAGGACATAGGAATTTAATCTTTTCCTTTTCCTTTTGGAGTGGCAACTTGTAATGGAAGTGTTTCATTTTAAGGGGTACCAAAGGAAGTGGTCTTTTGACATGATAAAATATTTTCCATCTTTTGATCATAGTATCACTATACATTTGTCAGAACTCAGAAGTACACCTAAAATGATTTTATATATATATATATATGTGTGTGTGTGTATATATATATATATATACACACACTTATATGTGTATGTTTCTATTTTACAGAAAGTTCTATTTTAATAGAAAGTTTTAATTCTATTTTACAGAAAGTTAATGGCATGTTCACTTTTATATAATAGAAGAATGTTAAACTCTCCCGAACCTTAATTTTTACATGCTCAGATCTTCCTACCACTGTGGGGTCCTCGTTAAGAACTGAAGGGCTGGGGATGAAGGGCACGAGGCACAGCTGGGCGAGGCCTTCTGTGCAGCCCTGTCCTGAGAAAACACCCTCTGCAGTTACATGCGATCTCATCTTACACATGTAACTAGGACTGAAGTGGTAATGATTCCAGAAGCCACCTTTGAGTTTTAATCAAAGTACTTGGATCTCTGGACACACTGTGGTTCTAGAACATAGAAGTGCATCTGGAATTCATATATAACTTGACTTGACCTGCATCTGCGGGTTCCAACCAGCAACTGATCCTTGAACAATGTGGGTTTGATTTGTGCCAGTCAATGAAACGAGGCAGGTCAGCTGACAAAAGGCCATAAAAGGAGGCACGCGTAGCTCAAACACGCATTGTTCTAGGGTCAAAGGAATCTCATCTTGGTCATCCTCCGTCAAACCCCTCTGGCCCACGACGCAGTTGTGCTGTTTTTAGACCAGTAGTACTTGCGCCTTCCTTGGAAGTCAGGGCTACTGACCTGGGTCCACATGCTGCCATTCCACTAACATTAGTGCCAATCAAGACGTCTCCAAAACACGCAAAATGTACGTAGCAGACAGCTAATGCTTCAGACGTTTCCTTGAAGGAAATCCTGCAGTCACGGTAGCTGATGACCAGTTCGCTCTGGTCTGTTTAGCAGCAGCCAGGGAGAGTTCTGTTCCCGAAAAGGGCTTACGGCTTGCTGCAGGGGTTCCACCAAAAATACAACAAATAAGACAACGGAGTGAAGGAAACTCTTAACTTTAGTAAAATAATTGATCAGAGTTTGGAAACCACCCTGGCACACTTTCCTGGATCTCTCCAACCCTCTGAAATAACAGGACTCAAATACTACTGAGGCTTTGTCATAAGTACACATTGCTTGTGATTTTGACATGGGTTTTCAATTAACATTCAAATTCATTTAAATGAGATGTGGCTTTATGTAATTCACAAACCTCAGGAGAGAACTTCAATAAAGATATGGACCTCATTTCTGACATTTGACTCTTAACTGGCTCTAGCTACCTGCTCCGCTTGCCTGACACTTACAGGTAGGTGAGTTACAGAGGCTGACACTGCCTCTCCTCCATGTCAGACGTGTTTTATTACTGGCATAGCTGCAATTACACCTGCCACTTTAGTTTTCTACATTTCCCACATGTTCAGTTCTCTACCAATCCATAGCTGTCTTCGGCACTAAGTGAATATTTTTTTTTTAAGATTTTATTTATTTTTTATAGAGGGAAGGGAGGGAGAAAGAGAGAGAGAGAGAAACAGCAATGTGCGGTTGCTGGGGGACATGGCCTGCAACCTAGGCATGTGGCCTGACTGGGAATCGAACCTGCGATGCCTGGTTCACAGCCCACGCTCAATCCACTGAGCTACACCAGCCAGGGCACTAAGGGAATATTTTTGAGTGTAACATTTTGATTTTAAAATGACTCTCCACTTTTTATAAACATTTTTTAAAGGTTGCCCTGCCCAACATATAACTCAATTTATTCAGATGAGTCTTAGATATATACTAGCTTAATTCCCATGATACATGGAAAGTTTACATCCATGTAGCTCTATTCCCCTTAGGAAGATCTGTGCTATCATAATGCAGATTATATCTATTTATGATTAACTCAATAATATATTCCTACACTCACCATCTTTGGTCATTTCTTTAGCTCAATACAGCTTCACTTGCACCCACATCCTTTGTGTTTTTAAGGCAAACATAAGGCACACATATTACTGTCCTACATACTGTAGTCCCTACAGCACATTGCGATGTATTATTCTATGCAATTTCCTTAACAGAGGAAAAGAAAATGTGCACTGATTGTGTCTTTTGTAATTAAATAGTCACACATGTGTTTTTATTTACATGGATATGAATTTCCATCTGGAGTCCCTTGCTTTCAGCCTGAACAACAACTTCAGTAATTCTTGGAAGGCAGTGGGCTCTCAATATAGTCTCTCAGCTTTTGTTGATCTGGGAAGGTCTTGATTTTGCCTTCACATTTTACAGGGTGGTTTTGGTGAGTATAGGATTGCTGGTACATGGCTTTTTCCGCAGCACACTTCGAAAATGTTATCCCTCTGCCTTCTGATGCCCCCTTTCTCTTTTTTCCGTGAGTCACCAGCTGTTAATTTTACTGGTGTTTCTCTGTAAGAGTTGCCTCATTTTTCAATTGCTGTTTTGCCCACTGCATGATTTCTGTTTTCCTGATTCTTTGTCTCATCTTTTTGTTAAAAACTATACATTTTATGGCTGTAAAATTGAAACCTTAAAGAAAAATCCTAGACATTTTAGGTAACATATTGTATATAGCAGCTTTGGGTACCAAACCCCTTGCTTCTGGGACTTTTTATTGTAATTTGCTTATTTGTTCATTCAGTGATTGCCTGGATTATTTTAGCCAAGCCTATTTCCTCCTCTGAAGAGAAGCGAAGCTGGTGCATTAAATTAAGAATACACACAGTTTCTTGTATCTGCTGCACAAGGGGACATATGCCAGTCACACGGGGTGGCAAGTAGCTCCCTTAGGGCCCAAGTTCCCACTTTGGGGCAGTGAAAACTCCAGGGTATTTTTTTTTAAAGATTTTATTTATTTATTTTTAGAGAGGGAAGGGACAGGGAGAGAGAGAGAGAGAACCATCAATGTGCGGTTGCTGGGGGACATATCCTGCAACCTAGGCATGTGCCCTGACTGGGAATCAAACCTGCGATATTGGTTCACAGCCCAAGCTCAATCCACTGAGCTATGCCAGCCAGGGCTCAGGGTATTTTTGATAAAAGGTGCAGTGTCATTGGTACACTCCCAGAAAGGAAGTAAAGTCACAGGATTTCTTACAGATCTGTGAAGTGAGGGGAGGTGGCAGGGGGTGACTTGGGTCCCTAGAGAGCGGGAGACAGAGAGCAGGGTGGCATGCACCCTTTACTTACAAGGTGGTTGGGGAGGGGGCCACTAACTTTTTACAGGCTTAACTCTAAGTGGTTATTTCAAAAGGTGCTCTGGGAAAAGCACAATGGGAACCGATGGCAGGGACCCTAAATTCAAGTCCTTATCGAAATGTCCAGTTCTAAGCACAGTTCTCAAACTGTAAAATGCCTAAGCAGTAACTCAGAAAAATAAATGGTTTTCAAACAGTTGTTTCTCTCATCACTGTTGACCTGTGACGCCTACACATTCATCTTTAGGGAGAATCGTGGGCACCGTCTGGACACTGCAGATAGGAAATAGCACTGGTCACCCAGTGCATGAAATGAGCAAAGCACAAATCCCATTGAAAAACGTCAGTGCACAAGTGATAGTTTGTCCTGTCCATGACTGCCAACCCCACATTTATTGGGGTCCAGCCAAGAAAATACGTCAAGTCCCTTGGATAACATTAAGGTAAATACTTGATTGAAACTTGGGTGAGATTATGGAGCACTTGGACCTGTTGGACCATCTTTTGTAAATTTAAATTTGTCCGGAGTTAGTAAGAAACACGTAGCAGGTGGTGCCCTTGCAGATACCTCCTTTTTCAGCCACAGGTGATTTGAAGCATGCAGTTATCCCAAACTACCTGTGCTGAGGAGTTGGGTTGTTGCATGAAGGCCCGGCTTTGGTGTGACAGCCCTAATTATCATCGACCATAACAGTTTGTTGAGGCGTGTCCAGTGCAGTGGGGCCTAGCCCAGTCCCCGGGGTCGGGGGGATCGTAGCAGACCTACTCCTAAGGTAATAGAGATGAATGCCACAGCAGAAAGAGGTGGGTGCAGGGGTCAACTGCTTGTAGACTTCTCTAATTATCTACTTGGACACACATAATAGATAACAGTCGATGCCTCTCATGGCCACTGGAGCCCAAATTAGTTCACCTTGGCTCACTGCAGGGTCTTGGCCTATAGTCATGGCCCATCACCTCCAGAGTTAACACCCAGTGGGGTCTCATTTAGAGACAAATGGCAAACTCACCCAACCTCACACTGGGGCCTGCTGGGCAGTCTGCAGGGGAGTCTGAGGTTGGTAGCACCCACAATTTAGGGTGGAAATTTGCAGCAACACTGCAGCCACAGTGCAGAGCAACCTCAAGGAGACCAGCAGGGAGCATTCCTTCCAGAGGGACAGAGCTGTCAGGGAAAGGAAGTGAGTGAGCCAGTGGTGGCCCCAGTGCGTGCATGCTGGGGCCACCACTGGTGGCTATAAACTACACCCATAAGCCCATTCTTGTCAGTTGTATTGGCTGGTGTATTAAATAATGAACATGCAGATTATGACCTGCCGAATGCCCACATGGAGGCATCAGGCAGCTTCCTCACTGTCTCAGCTCCAACTCTGGGGAAGTAAAAAGTCTGGGGTCATTTTGATTGAAGGTGCAGTGTCAGTGTACTGACAGCAGGTGGAGTCACCAGATTCCTTACTGCAGATCCTAGAAAGGAGCGGGAGGGGTGGGTGGGCACAGTGAGCTGGGGAAAGGGCAGTCCTTCGTCCAAGGTCACATCAGCAGAAGATAGGCAGCAGAAAAGCATGCGCCTGTTACTAAGAGGTGGTTAGGGAGAAGGCCACAGACTTTTTGCAGGCTTACTCTAAGTGGTTATTTTAACTGGTGCCCTAGGAGGAGCTTATTAGGAACTTGGGGTGGGACCCTAACCTCAGGTCTTTAAGTAAGTGTGGGGACTCGGTGAGGGCAGAGCTGTCATGCTGTACTATGCCTGGGCAGCCACTCAAAAAAAATTTTTTTTAATCACTATGTAATCCCTGTTAAACACAATTTTATTGTAGAAACTCTTGGATGTGGAAATAGAGGGCAAGAATACAGACAGTAAAGAATACAGACTTTTCTGTGATTAACAGTAAAGACTCCCCATAAAGGTAGACGTATATACATGGTGCAGTTTTGTAATCGTTAACTCTCTTCTGTACATAGCATGTGACCATGTGTTTCAACGTGGGTCTCTGGGACTCGAGAAGTCCCACTGGTTTGAGCCACAGATATTTCGGGTGTCTTTTCTTGTTTAACATCATTTGAGAGGATTTTAATATGTACGTTTAAATTTTAACAAATTGGCATTTTCTTTGTGTTGCTGTTCAGATCGGTGCACCACATATCTCATTAAATCACGCAGTTCCTCTCAGTTAGAGAAGGTCACATGCATCTGTACTGCACTAACCCATCCTGAGTTTACTCTCTGTGCACGGTGGTAACCAGTGTTGTTCTTGGTGGAAACTCCAAAAAAGAGCAGTGGGTGTTTGGAAAGTAATCATCCAGGAAAAAAGAAAGGAAGGAATCATCCAAGGAATAATTGAGGTGAGTTGCAGACAGAATGTATCATTTTGAATAATATCCTAATTTATTGTAAAACAAGATATGGGAAATGTTAATGTCTTTTTAGAGCAAGAGTGTCTGGAAGCTCTTTGTTTCAGAGATGCACAAATCTTCACAGCCCACTTCCTGCTCACAGGTACATTTCCATAAGCTCTGACTTCCAGCACATGCTATGGAAGAGGGGCGAGGAAAAATAGGTGCTTTGAGCTTTATTAAAGAACAAAGGAAATGCAATCATTGCTATGTGTTTCTTTTTAGTGCTGACCGTGGATGCAATAGGGTTCTAAGGAAAGTAACCTCACAGGGTGATCATAGATTCCTTACTGGACAGGTCATGGAGGGTAGCCATGCCACAGGCCTATAACTTCTTCAGTAAAAGGCCATCTCTGCCTTAAGTAAGCCCTGCCCATTGTTTCTGTGCGGCTAGATTGGCACGCCTTTGAAATAAGTGTGACCACCCTCAAGACAGCACATAATACTGTTAACTGTCCTGTAATCCGATCCCCACCTTGTTTCCTCACTTCCTTGTAATCTTCTTTATAATTCTTCCTTAATGTTAAATGCATTTAAAAACTGTAAAACTGTTACTCTCCAGTGCATTTGAGATATTGCCTCTCCCAGGTCTGTCTTTGGGTTTAAGTTGTGTTTCCCATACAGTTATGTAGAAATACTGTGGTTCTGAAAGATAAAGTTGTATCCCACAGTTTTCCCCACGTGGAATCTAATCAGAGGCCCCTGTGGTAACCAGGAGGCCTGCTCTCTTTCTCTGATTTGTGCAGTTGTGATTCAGTTAATCCTGAAGAATTTATCCAAGTACAATGGGTGGTATTAGCAATGGCACAGCGCCCACCACCTTTTCCTGCCCTACTAATTTATCATCAAGAGACATTCTGTTACCTAAAACACTTTGAGCAAGTGAATTTGTTTTCTTGAATAGCTGTTGCTTTGGCAATAGATTCAGCAGTTTCCCCTAAAGTTTTAGACAAATTTCTGACCATATATTTATTTGTGCTGACGACTCACCGTGGAAGAGAATTATAGGGAGCCAATCCTCTTGGCGTGGCGAATGTAGCCCAGCCCTATCGGAAAACTGACAGGTGTGAATTGGCACACAGGAAGCCAAACCTACGGATTGGCTTTCCCATGGGAAACCAGGCCTGCATTACACCTAGGGTGCTTTGAAGCTGGCTCTTGCTAAAACTCCCTCACCCTGAGTTGAGGTAGCAAATGCTTACTGTGTATCTTTAAAGTAACTTCCTGAAGTCTGTGCTAATTCTCCCCAGGAATGTAACCAGACCAATCACTCTTATCATTCCCTTGCATTTGCAACATTTTTCCTTGCCAATCTGTAGGAAGTAATCAGTAACATCCTTTCCTTTGTTATCTGTAAAAAGTAATCACCTAAAGGAAACCTGAGCATAATGAATGAGAACCTTCTTTGATGTATGCTGTTAGAAAGCACTAAAAGCCTGTCCAGGCAAGGGTCGAGGCGCTTTCTCTCTCAGAGAGTGGCCGTGCTGTCCCTTTTACTTCTGTAGTCCGTGTGAATTTGTTTGTCCTATCCACAACACCGCAGACACTGCTGGCCAGAGTCCGCATCAAGAATTCTCAAAAATCTCATTCTCACCCTGTCTGGGTAGCTCATCAGTTGGTTAGAGCATCATCCTGATACGCCAGAATCGTGGGTTCCACCCCCCATCAGGACACATACAAGAATCAACCAATGAATGCATAAATAAGTACAACGAAAAACAAAATAGATGTTTTTCTCTCTCTCTTAAAAAAAATCAATTTAAAAAACCTCATTCCTTCATTGTCAGAAACTACCAGGCAATTCTTGTTGTAATATGCGATAGCAATTTAAGAGTGATGTCCATCACTGAGTCTCTTCTTAAATGCGTAATGAAATATGCATAAGCAATGATCTGACTATGTAATACCTTCCAAGTTGGTAAGGATTTAAGTAATGTGGCCCCCATAGATATTTCTGCTAAGTGCAAGTAAAAAGAAATCCTAATGGGGCACAGATCATGGACTTGTGATAACAAGACTGATTGAACCAAGGATCTGAAAAATGAGTATTTAAACCTTGGCTGGTGTGGCTCAGTGGGTTGAGCACCAGCCTGTGAACCAAAGGGTCACCAGTTCGATTCCCAGTCGGGGCACATGCCTAGGTTGTGGGCCAGGTCCCTTCCCCAGTAGGGGGCGCATGAGAGGCAACCACACATTGATGTTTCTCTCCCTCTCTTTCTCCCTCCTTTCCCCTCTCTCTAAAAATAAAATAAACTCCTTTTAAAAATGTGAGCATTTAAGAAGGTAGGTGGAGTAAAATTATATTGGCATAAGTGGTAAAAGTTGGAAAGAAACAACTGTGAAAACCTGAGATGCTCGGCAGGCTTAATGCTCCATATTATAAATGTTACCTCTTACATCTCTGCAGGTTCGATCGATTAGCCAAGAAGTTCTAGAAGGAGTCCAGAAAAGTCTCACCTCATATGAAAATTTAATTTTATAACTAGTACTCAGAGTTGGGGGAGGAATGCTGAGAAACTGGTAATTAAATATGCTAAAGGATTTATAGGTTCCTGAACAAAGAAGGGGTTCCAATGACAGATCCAACAGTGTTAAAATTCCTCCATACACGAGGGGTTAGGGTAGGAGGACGAGGCAGTTACCCTTCCGGGGTAAACTAAAAAGAAAAGGGAAACAGTAACTGTTGCAGCAGGTGTTTGGTCTCTCATATTAACAGCTTTTATATTCCTGATTTGAACAATGGAAAGGGGTTGATCAAAATATATACAGAAATAAAATAAGTCCAATACTAGCGTGGTAGTCGTACTCTGCGAAGGAAGGATTGTTAGGGCACATTCCAAAACCACCAGTTACTAAGGTGAACATGGTTTAGCAGAGAAACTAACGGAAGGAAGGCAGTAAGGGGTAGTAATATTGAAAAAAATTCCTGAAAAGTAGGCGTCTGAATTTTAATACGAACACACAACGCACAAGGGTTTTGGTGTCCAGGCTCTTGGGCGTATAAAGGCTTCCAGGTCAATTAGCACAGCTACCAGCTTCATTACTCTGGGTGTGTGTGGTGAGAATGCTAAAGATCCATTTCTTAGCAGTTTATGATTCTGCAATTCAGTATATGTATATGAAACCATCATATAATCTTTAAGTACATTTTTATTAGTCAATTATATCTCAACAAAGCTGCGGGGCGAGGGTTTCCAGGTGCATCTCAAAACTGATCTAAATTAAATTTCCTTCCAGTGTAAACTGTGCACCTGAGGATGTAATGAACACACTTCACACCCTGTGGTTAGACTGAAAAGAGTCCCTGAGCCAAGGCTAGGGCTTCTGGGTTCCAAGTTCCCGCCAGTGCCAAGTCCTCTGGGATTCTTACTAAGAGGACCAAAGGAGAGGGGATGGGGAAGAGATCGGTAGAGGGCTCCCTGCTGTCAAGGATCAAAGATTAAAATGGGGCCAGACACGTCATTACAGATCGTGAAGTCAGATTGTGTCCATGTTTCTAAACAAGGACACAGTTTCTTGAGTGACTCAGAGCCTTCCACCAAGCCCTTGACCCCTAGGCGACATAAGATGTTCTTGTTCTGTCAATCAAATATAAATGAAGAAGGAGGATTTGGCTAGAAATAAATAATAAAGATTTGTTAAAGGATCTTTTAGTTTGCAACCTGGAGATACAGCGAGGCAAAATCCTAGAAGTGTCCAAAGGAGAAAAAATAGTTCTTAAAAAGAGTTCTTAAAAGTCACACAGTGGAGAAAAATCCGTCCTGCATTCTTAGTCCTAGGTTTGGTCCAGGAGGGCTATCAGTCAGATGTCAGGGGCCCTGGGGGAGGGATGCTAGGTGGGCTGGAGGATGGGCGCCAGGAGGTCTGGTGGCCTCCTGAGTCCTTTGGAAGGTAATCCTAGGGTTATCTGCCAGTAAATAAATGTCCGGGTACTGACACAAGACTGGAAAGTTCAGAAGTTTAAGTACCCTGGCAAGTTAAGACAAGAAAAAAGATCATTTCCTCATGTCTCAATCTTTACAACGTTAATAATTGAGCAGCTTGGTTAAAGTGACCCCCATTTGTACTTTTTCTATCTTCACTCTTTTCCTCGGTTTCCATCAGGCCTGGCCTGGACCACTCTCTGGTCTGTAATTAATCCGTGCATCCGGAAACTGAATCAGGAACACTCTGTGCACACGGATGCCTCGGGGGGTCACAGAGAGCTGGGGAAGCAACACAAGCAGCCCCAGGCAGGGAAAAACTCTTTAAAACGTCCCGTTCCAGGCTGGGTCTGGTTTCCGCCCACCTGCAGGGGCTTGTTCTGCTGAGAAAGGGAGTCCTCCAGCTGGCTGTCAGTCATGCATGTGGGGCGTGGCCTCGAGAACTGTCTAATGAGGGGCGCAGCCGGGGTGGGTGGGTGGGGCGTTGTGCCAGCCCGGCGCGCAAGTCCCTTTCTGCTGCTCCGGGATTGCTTAGGTTCTAGTGTCGCCTGTCTTGAATGGTCCCTGGAGGCTCTGCAAAGCCTCTGTCGCGCTGTGATCTGCGCTGATTGGGGAGCGGAGGAAGGACTCAGGGACACACAGAAACCTAGACATGGTGAGTGTGCGGGGCCATGTGCGGAGACTGGGATGAGTGGGCTGGTCAGACCGGCGGTGGCCAGCGGGCCGCCCTGCAGTCACCGCCCTGGGGTGCGGACCTCGCTCCCCTGCGGCGTGGCCACTTCGGCCCCAGAGCCTCGCTGGGCAATGCTGCGCCCGCAGCCCTGAGTTTCCCCAAACTGTGCAGTGACCACAGCAAGGGTCGTCAGGGAACAGTCGGCACTCTGTCTGAGGGGTTCGAGTCTTGCAGGAGCTGTCGCTGTGGGGTCCACAGTCCCTCCTTTCTTCCTAAGGGGAACTGTTTTCTCCTTTGTTTTCCAAATGTTTGGGTGAGAGGGTCTCAGATCCACGTACCTGTGCCCCAGCCTAGCTTTTCCTGACGGCCAGAAGTCTCTAGCTACTCAAATCCTCCTCACATTCCCAAGCCAACTTCCCCTCTCCCGGTCACAATGGCACCGGTGTGAACTATTGGTCCTCCGGGATACATTTCAAACGAACCCAACATTGTAATATTTTATCCCTTTCCCACAGAGACATTTTCAGAGATTTATATTCCAGGGTATTTTGTATGAGAGAGAAAGCCTAGAATGACCACCCGGAATACGCTGAAAAATGCCCGTTCCTCTCCCCCAGGACCGCTCCTGGGCGCAGACGCCCCTCGGGGAAGCCTCCCAGGCTCCTGTTCGGAATTTCCCTGGGGGCTGTGTCCCTTCAGCCCCCCCTCCTGGAGTCGCCTCGATTTATTCATTCATTTAAGTTTACGTTTGCAACAGGGGTGAAATATTTTGAATCGGAGTTTAAAAGACTATAAAATATCTCCCAAGAGCCAGGAAAGAAGTACATTTCAGAAAAAAGATCCCAGTATTGCATTCCATTTGTACAGAATTCTCCCCTCATACTTCCTTCCCTGAGCACATGTAGTAAGTTTCTGAGATCTGTTTTTCGCTTTTGGATGTTTTCAAGTAAAATACCAGGGCATACAGAAGTGTTCAAATCTGATGAATTATTTAGAAGGATAGTAATTTCCCTGGAAATAATAATTAACATCTTTTTCCTGAAGGAATAGTTATTTGTGTGTGTGTGTGTGTGTGTGTTTTAGTTGAACTCTTAAAAGTGCTTCATAATTTTCTTTCTTTCCACATAAATGCTGGTTTGAAATCATTTTGCTGGATTGTTCACACACCGGGTTTGTGTCATTTAAAATACCAAACAACTCCAGGTTGGAGCAGAATCCTGAGGTCAGTGACCCCAGCTCAGTCCTAACCCCCAACACCCTGGGCCTGCGCAGGGAAGTACTTGAAGGCTCAGTTATTCTTCCTGGGGAGCCTCCCCCTGCAGGTGTCCTGTCTGCTCACACCCCCCATGGAAGGAGCCTGTGCACTGAAAAGCTGCAGCCCTGGAAAGCTGGGGCGCACATGCACATGAGGGCGGGGGGTGATGCTCTTTCTGAGGTTTAAGTTGTGGCTCTCCTGGGCCTGTTTCTAGACATAGGATGGAGTTTTGCATCCACAGTGTGGGTGCATTCAGTGTAATTCGTGCACATTGAGAAGGTCTGTGAAAGCCTGTGTCCATGGTTAGAGTCTGTGAACTTGAAGTTTATTTGGGTCAGAATCTGACGCTGAATCCAGCTGCGTGTTTTCCTCACTGTGAGTGAAGCCCAAGAGAGGGAGCATTTCCATTATTTCCCGGGGAGAGGAGGGTGTTGGAGCTCCCAGAGTTCACTCCTGGGGCTGCTCAGGTGTCCTCCTTCCCCTTCGCCCCAGGGACTGTCCCATCCAGGGGCTCTGACTCAACCTGGAGAGTCCGGAATGTGGAACCTCCGGAAAGGGGCAGGCTGCTCATCTGAGCTGATTCCAAACTTGTTTTTTTCCTTTGGATCCTTTATCAACTCGAGTTTCCCTGAGTCCCTGAGCACTTGGTAATTTTATTCCCTGTGAGGGAAGTAACACGTTCGGTGTCTTGGGCTTAAACATGTAAATTGATTGAGAGATACGATGTTGGTAAGGCAAGTAGGTAGTGGAACTCAATAGAGTTTTTGTGCCTTTCGGCTAGAGGACCTCGAGATGTGAGACGAAAGTGTTTGAGCTCTCAGGTCCATTTTTAACTTTTACGTCAGTGTTTGTAATTGACCTGAAGAAAACTCATCGAAACTTCTGTAAATCTTTAAACATTTTACTATGTTTAAGTATGAAACCCAACCCTGAATTGCATCACAATGTACTGCTTACTTCTGAAAATACCTCCATGTGAGATTAAGGGAAGAAACAAACCAGGATGCAACTTGTCCTTTCAGTCAGCGAGAGGTTTAATTTTTTCATTTGTATGGTCTACACTACTGTAATTATTAGTGCTTAAAGCAATTAAAGCCTAGAGTGGCTTCCTGTGAAAAAGAGTTGTAATTAAAGAAAGTCTAGTAGATGGTAAAACATGGTGTATACAAATTTCTTTTTTTATCTTAAATAAATCTGCAAGATAGAAAAGTCTAATTAAAGAAGACTCACTGCCCACATATCCTGGTCCTTCCAGAAATGTTACTCCAGCCACTCCCAAATACAGTTTTTATCATTTCAAGAGCCTCCTATTAGTGTTTTTTTTTTAATTGAAAAACAAGTCATCGTAAGTGCCTATTTTTCTTACCCATGTTTGTCCTTGTAATGAGCAGTCAGCCTCTGCACTGTTTGGTGTTAGCTGACCGCTAAGCCACCCCCTCCCTCTCCCCTGTGTCCACACCTGGGCAGGCGGATGAGAAAGTCCGTGCTCCCTCCCCTGGCACTGGGTTCGGATTCCAACCACACAAGCCCACGTGCCTGGTCCTGCCCCAGCCAGGATGCTTTGCTTGACCAAACTGTATCAGGCTCCTGAATCTTCTCCCAGGATTATCTTTACATTTGTAAAATCCAGTTTTAGCAGGAACCCTGTGAGTGAGGCGAACCAGAATCCCCCACCCTCCTATCTGACCAGCCTCCGTATCTGACCAGGTTCCTCCTCCTCCACCATTAGGTGACATCTGATCACCCTGGTCTGTGTGCACCAAGAATCCTGTTAGGTCGGTTTAGCAGGAACCCCTAACCTCTGATTCTTCTCTTAGCAATTTTCATGCACTGGCCCCACCCTGCTCTCTGGCCATAAATTCCCACTTGCCTGTGCTGTTCTCAGAATGGAGCCAGTCTCGTCCCTCACCCACGGTGAATCCCGCCACAGTGGTCTCTATACCCACTGCAGCGGTTCTGAACAAATTCTGCAGTGCTATCTTTGACAAATATTGTCGACTATTTCTTCTTTATCAGCCTATAGCCACAGTAAAACCCCAGGTCCATTCCTTTTTTTTTTCTTTTTAAACTCTGAAGCCATTTCAGAGCTGCTTGAGAGGCCACTCTGCCCTCCCCAGAGACCTCAGTTATGTGATTCATAGAGCTTTTTCTACCCTGTCTGTGTGTGTGTGTAGGGGGGCACCTTGCCAATGACCATAACTGTCGGCTACGTGAGCAGTGTGTCCAGACAGGGGCACCCCCGGGTTGGTCTTCCCTTACTCAGACTTGCTTATCTGCTCTGCTCCTGCGCTGGGGCTGCTGGGGGCTGGGGAGCTGGTGCTGGGAGCTGTGTTGCCCTGGGGCCTTGCTGGGCCTTCCCTGCCTCAGTGCTGTGTGCTGCCCACCAGAGTGGGCAGTTTCAGGAATTTCTAGACATTTAGGAGCAGCAATATGGGATGGGGCCCTCCTTAAAGTGGTCCTGGGCTGATATTTTTGTTGGGACCTACCTGTGTGTTAGAGTGTAGCTGTGACAGAGGCTGAGATGGCCCCGACCTGTCTCAGGGATGGGGATGGGAGAGGGGGACTACACCCTGTGCAAGAGGTGGGCCCTTCCCGTGGTCACTTCCGAAAGAGCAGTTGTTCAGAATGGGAGAGAGAGAAGCGGGGTGGAAAGGCAGCCAGCAGGTGGCGTGCTGAGCCCAGCCTGCTAGGATGCCAGAGGGCTCCCAGCACCTTAAGTAGCTCCGCTGCTGCTGCTGCTGCTGCTGCCCCTGCATCTGCTGCAACACGGATCCTGAGCCAGTGCCTCACTGTGGTGCAGCCCAGGGATCAGTTCAAACCCGCTTTCAGCCTAGGTCCTTAGATTCCATAAAGCAACCAGTTTTGCAACCAGTTTTCATGGAAAGGCTCTTAAATCTGATGCATTGGCTTCCCGGAGAAAAAAGTTATGAAGAGAAGGGTAGAGAGGCACCTCCACCATCAAAGTATATGCAGGGCCCACTGCTCCCCAAAACAAGGAAAGAGAGAAGAAAGGAAACAGGAAAAAAGACAGAAACTAAACTAAGGTCTACAATTTTACTAATGAGAAATCCACAGTATACTAAAAAGGTTTGTACCAGGAAAGAAATGGAAGGACACTGCCTGGTTTGGGGGCCTCCCGCATCGGTTCTGCGTTGATTTTGCCGTTTGCTGTATGGAACTCACTCACAAGCTGCATGCAAGTCGTCTGCGCTGGGACTCACGCTGCAGTTTTGACTGGGACTCTAGTAAGTGCGGTCCTGGTGCCCTGGCGCTCTTAGGGGAGCTGCCCAGGGTAACACAGAGGACGAACAGGTTGTTTCACCTTGCCCACGAGCACAATTCATCTTCCTTAAATTCCTCATGGGCATAGCACCCACTGTCCTAAAATATTTTACACACAGCAGGGAGGCTCTGAAGCAACGATCATAAACTAGACTTCTATTGTCTTTGCAACTTTCAAGTAGGCTTCACAAGAAGCCTCCCCCCACCCAGGGTCTTACCCCAGTTACTTAGTGTAACACAGTGTAATGTAACCGGGGTCTGGGAAGACTGCAAAGTTAGAAAAAGCCTATTTAGGCAGAAGTGATGATCTCCAGTGCTTCTCCTTTAATCACTGGTCTGATCCTAACCTGGAAAGAGTGGACAGCACCTCCCACTGCAGCCACACCAAATAAGCCGCTATCCCCAGCCCCCGGACATAGTGGACGTTACTGACTCCACCCACTCAGCAACTGGTAAATACCCAGCTTCACAGATTTGACTCTTTGTTCTGTTCGGTGCCTATTTCAGCGGTCAGCTGCACTTGCCCTTCACCTCTCTGGGGACGTGGTGCTCCTTTACCTGGTTACCTGTAGGGACCTCAGCACTACCGTCAGTGCACAAGCCTCTGCAGGCAGGGTCTGAACTGCAGACACCTTTCACCAGGAGCACAAGTGAGACACGGCACCAATGATGTCCTCCTCTGAGGACGTTCATTTGACCTTCACACAGAACATGCAAACATTGAACAAAGGAGCTTGAAAACGCACACAGTTCCACTGACCTTCACTTGAGGTGAGGCCCTGACACCTGGGTTCAGCTTCTGAAAATTCTTGGCAAACCAGGGCTCCTCCCTCTCTGACATGTGAAGAAATAGTGATTGTCCAGACCTGACTGGTGTGGCTCAGTGGGTTGAGCATTGTCCTGAAAACCAAAAGGTCACCGGTTCAATTCTCTGTCAGGGGACTTGCCTGGGCTGTTGGCCAGGTTCCCGGTTGGGGGCTTGTGAGAGGCAACTGATGGATGTTTCTCTCCCTTCCCCTTGCTCCAAAAATAAAATAAATAAAATATTTAAAAACATAGTGATTGTCCGTCTCAGCAAGCACGTGTCACGGTTGTTTCGGTGTTCCGGAGGCAAGAAGTTCTTGTTTACAAACTTGACCTGAGCCCATTTGTACTGTTCTTGCAAACCTTCAGTAGGCATCCCTGCCTGCCACAGAAGGCTCTGGCTGTGTTCGCACGGCCGGGCCGCAGGCTCCCTGTAGGTGCCCTCCAGTCCCCTTCACTGCAGGGGGTTACTGACATCTTCTCTTGGCTCCCGGAGTTCCCGTGATGGCCTTAGGTTGTCCACAGGCTTCTGAAGCGAGAACCCGCCCTCCTCAGCGCAACTGTATGTGTTGAGAGAACTGGAATTACCACCGTACTGGCTTCTGCTGAAAATAGAGGCTCCCCTGGGCCCCGAGCACGTGAGCCTCCACCTGGCTGCTCGGGTTGTCTTAGGTCCCAAACAGCATCCACAAACTCATCGCAGCTACCAAGGCCTCCACGAGCCACGATGGAGCCACACCTGAGCCCTCTGGCAAAGCCCACCTGGGGGAGGGTGTGCCTGCCCCGTCCTCTGTCCCCTGACAGGTGCCAGGTTCTGGAAGGGGTCACTTTTCACCACTCAGTATGATGTTAGCTGTGGGCTTGTCACATGCGGCTTTTGTTAAGTTGAGGCACTCAAATTGGTTCAGAGTATTATCATTAAAGAATGTTGAATTTTGTCAAATGTTCTTTCTGCATCTTTTGAGATAAATATCTTTTGTTTTGTTAATTGAGTAACACATTTAGTCATTTGCATATGTTGAACTATCTTGCACCTCGGGATAAGTCTGATTTGATTATGTTGTGTAAGCCTTTTAATGTGTTGTTCAGTCATCGTTTCCCAGTATTTTGTGGAGAATATTTACAGCTATGTTATCAGGGATATTGGCCTGTTATTTTCTTGTGGTGTCCTTTTCTGGCATTGCTGTTAGTGTAATGAGTTTGGAAGAGGTTTCTCCTCTCCAATTGCTTGAAAAAAATTTGGGTAGGATTTGTATAAGTCTTTTTAAAATGTTTTGTAGTATTCCCCAGTGAAGCCATCTGGTACCGGGCTTTTATTTGTTGTGAGATTTTTGATTACCGATTCAACCTCCTTACTCATTATTGGGCTGTATGGATTTTCTGTTTTCATGATTCAGCCTGGTAGGTCCTACATTAACGGGAATTTATCTGGTTCTTTTAGATTATCACATGTGTTGGCATATGTTGTTCATAGTAGTCTCTTGTGGTCTTTTCTGTCTCTGTGGTAACAGTTATAATTTCTTCTCTTGTATTTCTTGTGTGCGTGTGTGCAGAATTTACAATCTGCAGAATTGCTCTTAGCTCCTCACACTCAGGCAAAGAATAAAGTGACACTCATGTGGAACTAGAGGGAGCTGTGCTAGGTTGCCACCAGCTCAGAATATGTGCCAAAAAATGATTCACTATCCATTCATTTCCCCAAGTCAGATGTGATAAGTGGAGAAGGAAGTGAGCCTTGAAATCCTTTTCTATTTTTGTTTTCAGTGATTTGAATCTTTTCTTTGTTTTCTTAGTTTAGTTAAACATGTGTCAACTTTATTTATCTCTTTAAAAATACAACTCTTAGTTTCTTTGGCCAGTTAAGTTTATACTTTCATGTGTTTTCATGTTACTAATTAGTGCCCTTTCATTTTGGAGAACTCTGTGTAGCATTCATTGCAAGGCAGGGGTAGTGGTGATGAACTCCCCCAGGCTTCGTGTGTTTGCAGGTCTTTGTCTTCATTCGTCTCCGGAGGATGGACTTCCTGGTAGAGCACTCTGGACTGGCAGGTTCTTTTTCCATCAGGCTGCATGCATCATGCTGCTCTCTCACTTCCTCAAGGCTTCTGCTGAGGAAGCTGCAGAAATGGGGGTCCTCTTGTGTATGACGTGTCACTTACCTCTGGGTGTTTTCAAATTCTCTCTTTGTTTTGATTGTTGACAATTTGATAACAATGCATTTTGGTGAAGTCTTCATGGGTTCAAACTGTTTAGGGAATTTTGAGCTTCATGTACCTGGATGTCAGTATCTCTCCCCAAATTTGGGAAGTTTCAAGCTAGTATCTTTTTAAATAAGCTCTCTCCCCTGTTCTTTTTCTTCTGGGATTTCATGATGTGTATATTGTATGTCTTGATGGTGTCCCATAAATTCCATAAGGATTCTTCATTTCTTTTCTTCCTTTTCTTCTTCTTTTTTTGCTCCTGTAAGTGGATAATTGCAAACAATTTGTCTTCAGGTTCACAAATCATCAGATTCTTTTTTATGATCCATCAAGTCAAGCTCTGGAAGCTCTTGATTACATTTTTCATTTTATTCATTGTATTCTGCAGCTCCAGAATTCCTGTTTGGTTTTTTGTCTTCATTTTATTTGTTAAAGATTTTGTTTATTTATTTTTAGAGAGACAGGAAGGGAAGGAGAAAGAGAGGGAGAGAAGCATCAATGCGTGGTTGCCTCTCACACGCCCCCAACTGGGGACCCAGCCTGCAACCCAGGCATGTGCCCTGACTGGGAATTGAACTGGCAACCTTTCAGTTTACAGGCTGGCACTCAATCCACTGAGCCATACCAGCCAGGGTGTCCTGTTTGTTTTTTTTTATGACTTCTATCTGTCAAACTTTTTGTTTTGTCCATGTATTGTTTTTCTGATTTTATTGAATTGATTATCTGTGTTCTTATGAGGCTCCTGAGCTTTTTTTTAGAACAGTTATTTAAAATTTTGTGTCAGATAGTTTTTAGCATCATTTAGTGCCAATCTTCTAATTTTTAGTGTCATTTTTTTGTTTTGATTTTTTTTATGCACCTTGACAAACTCCTGTGGTGTGGAATTTGACTACCACTGGGGAGAAACACTTTACTAGTCCACTCCAGCAGAGATTCTGAGACTTTTCCAGACTTTTTTCCTATGGATGTGCCTACTTCATGTCTTTGGTTTTCTCCTTAGGAAAAATTCTTAAGACTGTATGCCTTCTCTGGATTGCTCAAAGCCAGGCCAGGTCCTGAGAGTCTCCTGTTTGTTCTCCTGAGGGAATTCCCCTGAAATGCTCCAATCCTGCTGAGTTTATGTTTCCCCCAATCCCACTGAGTTGAGCCAGCTGATCGTGTGTGTTTCTGGGCCATCTGGAGCAGGCCCAAGCAGCCGTCATGGGGCGGGGCGGCGGGGGCAACTGGGAGTGTGTACAGGTATTGCATCCCACGCAGCTAAAATCCAAGCCTCCTGGCAGAATCCCCAAGCAGTGAGTTGGGTCTGTAGCTATTGGTTGAGTCTCAAGCCTAGCTGCTGCGTGTCCTTGAAACTCTTCCTTGGTCCCAGCCTTCCAACCACTCAGCAGTGCCAAATCCCCTTAGTATTCTTGATGCAATAGGAAATTGGTGAGCCTCGTGGGTTGTGTCCCTACCGCTGGGGAAACCAGGTGCTTAGTCACAAGTCTCTCACTTTCTCCCAGCGGGGGGCAGTGGGCTGAGGGGTGGTGGCAATGAGCTGTGCCTTTGGGGAGAGAGGATGCTGGTAAAGTGAAACTGCTCTTCTTACTTTAGTCATGGTGCCTGTTCCCTCTCTCTCTCCCTCTCCCTCTCCCTCCCCATCCAGTGGTGTGTAGGAACTTCTCCACTGGGCCCTCCAGCGTCCACAGAGGTTCTCTCTTCCTTGGCTTGTTGTCAAAATCGATGTACTCTGGGTAGATGACTGTAGAAAACTCCCATTCAACGGACTTCCTGAAGTCATCCTCTTACTGAGCCATGTGTTATTTAAAAGTGTGTTGTTTAATCTGCTATTATGTAGAGGTTTCCCAACTATCATTGTTATTGATTTCTAGATTAATACCTCTGTTGTCCCCAATCACATCTTGTATGATTTCTCTCTTTTCCAACTTGTTAAGGTGTGTTTTGTTTTATAGCATGTGTCCTGTCGTGGTGAATATTTTACCGGAACCTGAGAAGGATGTGTATTCTGCTGTGTTGGATGCTGTGTTGCATGGATTTTAGTTAAATCCACTTGTTTGGTGGTGCAGTTCACTTCAGCTGTTCCACCCTGACTGTCTGCCTGCTGGAACTCCTCATGGCTCGTGGGGCGGGTGTCCAGGTCTCCACCCCACAGTGGACTCACCGCCTCTGCAGTCTCTCAGCTCTCCCTCGTGCATCTTTACTGCTTGCACTGCTGCCGTGCGCGTGCGCAGGTAAGACTGCGTCCTCTTGGACAGCGGACCCCTCTGCCATTGTGTAATGCCCCTCTTGTCTCTGTGCGTTTTCTTGCTACGAATCTGCCTTGTCTGAAGTTAGTACCGCTTTGGCAGCTTTCTTTTGTCCAGCGTTGTTGTGGTATATCTTTTTCTGTCCTTTGCTTTTCATCTTTACTTGTAATGTGTCTTTACGTGTAATTCTCATAG
The DNA here is from genome assembly GCA_004024845.1 of Tonatia bakeri. Taxonomy (NCBI): domain Eukaryota; kingdom Metazoa; phylum Chordata; class Mammalia; order Chiroptera; family Phyllostomidae; genus Tonatia; species Tonatia bakeri. The sequence continues at coordinate 87,157 of PVIA01004618.1, forward strand.
ATAGCTTAATTGTTATTTCATTATTTGCTGTGACAGTTTTCATCTTCCCTTTGTTCATTTAGACTATTAACAATTTTTTAAAATATGTTGATTAATTTTAGAGAGAAAGGAAGCTGGGGGAGAAAGAGACAGAGAGAGATACATCAACATCAGTGTGAGAGAGAAACAATAATTGGTTGCTTCTTGTAACCAAGCTGACCAGGATCAAACATGCAACCTAGGTGTGTGCTCTGACCAGGGATCGAACCCGCGACCTTCTGGTGTATGGGACGATGCTCCAACCACCTGAGCCACAGCAGCCAGGGTGACCATTGACTTTTTAAGTGGTTATTGATATAGTTGGATCAATCTCTACTGTATGTTTTACTGTTTTGTATTTTCCATTGTTCTTTGTTTCTTTCTGTTTTCCACTTTTCTTGTGCTATTTTTGCCCTCTTCTGAGCATTTTACCTGATTCCATTTTTTCTCTTCTCAGTCTATCGGTTATATACTTTTTTACTTGGGCTCAAGTTTGCATTTTGCATTTACAACTAACTCAAATTCTCTCTGAAGTAACACTGTACCTCTCTACGGGACACGGAAGGTCCTCATAACAGTATTCCAAATTCCTGCCTTCCTGTCCTTTGTAACACTATTGTCCTTCATGTCACACAATCTGTGAGGTGTAATTATTGAGTATGTTGTTGCTATGAATACTTTGAACAAAGTGGTATCTCTTGGACTAAATGAAAATAGCAACATCATTTTATATTAGCTTCATTTATTCTTCATTTATTCTACCTTTATCTTTTACCTTCTCCCAACTTTTCTTTTAACATTTTGTTTTGTTTTGTTTGCAGGTGTCCTGGTGACAAATTTCCTCATTTTTTGCTTATCTTAGCAGGTCTTTATATTTTCCTCACAGCATAATTTTGCTCAACACAGAATTCTAATTAAATGGTTATTCTTTCAACACTTCAATTGTTTACAAAACTGTCTTAGGGCTTATGTGGTTTTTGAGAGGAATTCTGATTTCATTCTTATCTTTGTTTCACTACGACTAAGGTTTCCTCCCTCAGCTTTTTCAACATTTTCACTTCGCTTTGAGTTTTCTCCAGTTTGAATGTGATATTTCTGGGTATGTCATCATCTTGTCTGGTGATGTCTTAGCTTCCCGAATCTGTGGTTTGGTTTCTACCCTTAATGTTGGGAAAATCTCAGTCATTATTAATTCATTTATTCTTTCTGTTTATAGAAATTACAGTTTATAGATTAAGTAAAATGTATCACAGCAATTCTCCAAGGAACCCAGAGGGAGGAATTGTTCCCTTTTTGTCATGTGTTCCCATTATGTGCATGTGACACTTTTTGTGACTGTCCAAGGCTCTTGGACTCCTGTTCTGCCCTTTTGTTCATTTACTGTCTGTGCTTTTCAGTTTCGGAAGGTGGTATTGACGTCCCCTCAAGCTCGCCAGTTCTTTCCTCACGATTTTCACTGTAATGACGAGCCTGCAAACCAATTTTTTTGTTTCTGTTCTGTTTTTTATTTCTAGCACTTCCCATTTGGATCTTTCCTTTTTCCATGTCTGCGTATATTATGTATTTGTTTTGAGTGTTGTCCACTATTTTCATTAGAGTACTTCGCACGTCAGCCGTGGCTGCTTTGGACTTCTGGGCAGGGAATTCCAACATAGCTGTAGCATCTGAATTATTTTTTTCAGATGTTCTTCTGCATGTTTGGTTCATGGGTCAATGCTCCAACCTACTACACAACACTGACCAGGGCTGCGTCTTTAAATCTTTTAGCGTGTTTTGTGGCTTTTTGTTGAAAAAAACTGTATGATGTACTGTGGAAAAGGAACTGAGTGAGGTAAGTCGGCCTTTAGTGTGAGGTTTTATGTTTATCTGACTCAGGTTTTGTCTGCATTTTCTATTTGATGTCACTGTCAGAGTCGAAAATATCCTTAGGGGTCCTTGGTTTTGTCTCTCTGTTATTTTAGAGTTCTACAGAGGCTTCTTTTATTTTTAATTTTACTGTTCAATTACAGTTCACATTCAGAATTATTTTGTATGAGTTTCACAGAGACTTCTACGTAAGTTCTGACACGGCAGCCCTTCCAGGGCGCTCTCTGTGCTCCACCGGAGTGCTGTTGCTGGAGCGTGTGCTGTGGGTGGAGAGGCAGCGCTCCCCAGTCCGATGATTTGGGTTCGCATTGTGATGAGCCTGTGCCCTGGGCTGTGACCTTTTGTGGTGCAATGAGAAAGATGTTGTGTCTTTGTCCACGGTTCCTAGCAAAGACCTCCTAAAGCCCTTGGGCTTTCTTAGTGATAAATGTGATAGGAGCATCTCATGTTCTAATAGGGTGACTGTTGCAGGCCCCTGACAGCTGCTGGGGGATTGGTCACCGGGAAGAAAGAACTTTGATTAGAGGCTTAGAACTTTCAGCCCAGCCCTCAGCCTCTGGGGAGGGCAGAGACTAGATATTGAGTTAGTCACCAGTGGTCAATGACTCAGTCATTATGCCTGCACCTGGAACTCCATCCCAACCCTAAACCTCAGGATTCTGAGAGACCCGGGTTGGTGAGCATAACAGTGTGCTGGGTGGGGGGGTCTTATCAGCACAGGGCAGGGACACTCCCACCCTCCCTCTGCGCCCACCCTCTGCACTTCGTTCTGATTACCCTTTTCCTTGGCTGTTCCCGAGTTGTATCTTTTTCAGTGAACCGATACTAATATGTAAGTGCCTTTTTTAGTTCTTAGTCATTCCAGTGAATTAAGAGGCATTCGGGTGTGTCCTGGATTTGTAGTTGGCCATGGAGAAATGTGTGTGGCCTTGGCTTTTATTTATGGCTGCTGTGTGACAAGTGGGGAGTGTGTGGGGCTGAGTCCTTACACCATGGACTCTGTCGTTAACTCTGGTTGGTGAGTTGGATTGTAGGCCACCCCGTTGGTGTTGGGGCGGTGGAGAAATGGTTTGGAAATCACAGCACATGCTTCCTGTCAGGAGGAAAATATATCCTGTGACCCCCACAGGTGTTTCTGAGTCTGAGCCCCCAGCCTCAAGGTAGGTCAGGCAGGGTGGCGGTGGGTGGGGTTGGGCGGGGAGGTGTAAGCTGGCCGTTTCCCTCCCCCTGTCAATCAGGCTCTGGTGAAACAACCTTTGAGGACAGGCCTTGTTAACAAGAATAGGATGTCATGGGCATGCCTCAAACCGGCCATTTTCCTGTCTCTCTCCCATTTTAAAATCTCTGGCCCTTTGCATTGTAAAATGACATGCCTTTATCTTTCCATGTAGAAGACTCCCACTGCCCTAAAAATCCCCTGCGCTCCACCTGTTTATTCACTCCTCTTCACACCCCTAGTGTTTGCCAGCCAGAGAGCTTTGACCCTCTCCAGTGTAACAGTGGGAACGGTGACCTGCCCCACCAGTCTCCAGACGCTGTTTCTGAGTGCGGACTCTGACTGATAGGCAGCTTGTCGATACACAGCATGTTTGTGTAAGAGTCCTAGGAACTAACTTCAAAAGATACAGGCTCCGACCTTCGGGCATCTCTGCTCCGGGGGATTTGCTGACCTTCAACCGCGGCGCCAGGATGACTAACCCAGGATGACGCTCAGCGGACGGTCGCTTGCCTTATCGGAATGGACTGTGCTCGTCTGCACGTAGAGAACTCCTCAGTCTCCTCCCGCGATCTCTGTTTTGTTGCCTCGCCCTCCTTGCGAAAACCTCTCTTCCTGCCCTGAGATGTTGAGAGTGAGTCCCCCTTCTTCCCAAGGAGATGGGCTTTGTGACATGAGTCCCCCATCTTCCAGGTGGCCGGCACCTGAATATAAACCACTTTCCTTTTTACACGAGCACCTGTCTCTCAGGTATTGGCTTTCTAAGTGGCAGGCAGCCGGACCCACATTCGGTTACAATGGTGTTTCTTCCACAACCTTCCTTAGACTTCCGGGACAGTTTTGACTGGGACTTGTGAGAGGGACATTATTGCCTTACTTCTGATCTTAGCAGGAAAATATCTAGTTTTGTCACTAGGTTGTGCCACCACATCATCAGTTCGACTTCCACTGACTTTCTTGAATTCTCTCCAATGTGGCACCTGACAAAAGGTAAGCTGAACTGGCCCTGACTGGTGTGGCTTGGTTGGTTGGGCATCGTCCCACAAAACAAAATGTCCTGGGTTCAATTCCCAGTCAGGGCACGTGCCTCAGTTGTGGGTTTGGTCCCCAGTTGGGGGCATTCGAGGGGCAACCATTTGACGTTTCTCTCTCACATTGCCCCCTTTTTCTCCCTTGCTTCCCCCCCTCTAAAAATAAATAAATTAAAAAAAAATAGAAAAGTAGGCTGAAGTCATCTAGGAAAAATCAGAGATTCCAGGGTTAGCTAAGTGTGCCAGCAGGAGTCAGATAAGGAACCTAAGGACCACCACCAAGACATGGGTTTGCACCAGAAAATGCAAGATGGTCCTTGAAACCCCTCCTCAACCAAACTTTTGGCAAACTTTTCTTTATTAGCCTACTAAAATTGTGCCCAGGGTTGGAGATTTCAACCCTGGAGATTAACGCAACACAGGTGATGTGTGGCTAGGCATGTTTCAAGCGTGTTTGAGAACTGCGTATGCTGCCTTATAAATCTTTTTACACTTCCCCAGAATCCCCACCCCTGAACCTGCCTACCTTCCCCCCAACCTTTTCTTTTTAAAGAAATATACCATTTCTTTTTTTTTTATATTTTATTCATTTATTTTTAGAGAGGGAAGGAAGGGAGAAAGAGAGAGAGAAACATCAATGTGCGGTTGCTGGGGGCCGTGGCCTGCAACCCAGGCATGTGCCCTGACTGGGAATCGAATCTGCGATGCTTTGGTTCGCAGCCCGCGCTCAATCCACTGAGCTACGCCAGCCAGGGCCAACCTTTTAATATTTTCCTAAATTTCCAGAATCTGGGAGAAGGAATCATTAGCATTTGATTATCCCTTTCCATTCCATGGCCAGGGAATAAAGTTTCTGACTTGCTTTGCCAAATATGTCTTGTCCTGTTGATGTGAGTGGTGCTAGGCAGAATGACCAAGATTTGGGGTTTCAGAGAGTTTCTCACCAGTAAGTACACAGTAGACGGTCTTTCTCGTGATAAAGAAACTCCCCTCTATTCTTAGTTTGCCATCTTAAATGCATTTGGGTTTTTGTTAAATGCTTTTACATTTTCATTTTCTTCTTTTTCATTCCTGACATATTTCTGTCTCCTCCCCCCCTTTAGCTTTTAGAGGCTTTCCTGAATTTTATTAAACTTTTCAAAGGACCAGTTTTTGGTTTTGTTAATCTTTTAATTGATTTTCAATACTTTATTAATTTTAAAAATAATTTTTATGTGCTTTGTTATGTGTTTACTTTGGGTTTATTTTAATTTTCTTTTTCTAATTCTGTCAGAGAGAGGCTTAGATCATTGACTACAGATATTTTTATTCAATCACATGCCTTCAGTGCTACAATTTCTCTCTAGGGACTGTTTTTGCTGAACCCCACAACTTTTGATAATTTGTATTTTCATGCCTATTTATTACAAAATGATTTTAATTACTTTTGAGAGTTCTTTTGTCCATGAGTTTGTGAACATCAGAACATTCAAGACTACGGAAAGTTTAATAAGTGTTTGTTGGATTTTATTTGAGCCAACTGAGGACTCGCCTGGAAGCGTGGTTTCAGGGGTCCAAGAAGATGCTCTGGGCAAGAGCAGTTCTGCGATTCTTTTTGTGCTCTGGGGAATCCAGAGGTAAAGTGAAAAGGATTACGTGGAATTAATTGGTGGTAGATTAAGAAGGTGAGGGAAAGCATGGCGGGAAATTTTTGTGGTTGATAGAAAGTACGTTAATTTGGAATAATATACAGGCCACAAGCTCCTGTGCTTCCTTGAGGGGTCTGGAGAAAAGGACTGGTCTGGCATTTTAAAGGTGTGCTAACCTAGATGCACACGAAGAATGGACAGGGATTGCTTAAGGCAGAGGTAAAGATTTCACTGAAGAAGTTGTAGGCCTGAAGAGTGACAGCCCTCTATGATCTGATCATCCTGTGAGGTTACTTTCTGTTGCTGAACTTGTAGGATTTACTACAGGAGCCCCGTATTCATGCCCAAGCTGTTTAAGAGTGTGTTGTTGAAGGTTTAAGTAGTTGAGGGTTTCCCTGGAGCCTTGGTTCCTCACGCCAGCTGTCAATTAGGCAGAGAGGGAAGGTGCATCAATTTCTGTCCAATCAGGGGCATGGCTGGGGCAGGTGGCTAGGGACACACACATCATAGGCTGGATGTCAGAACTGGCTGGTGACAACGTGACCCCTTCTGTCGTTGGTCCCTGGTGGCTCTGTGCCTCTGTGACCTATCAAGTTCACGGGAGTCTGGGGACTCAGAGAGACCTGGAAAACCTAGAGTGCGTAGGCCTGGGTTCAGAGATGGGGACAAGGGGAGCCAGTTGGAACCATATGAATGGCCTGTGGAGGGACCACCTTCCCTCCGTCAGATCTGGAGTCTGCAGATCCAAGTCCTCCAGGGGCTGGCTCTGCTGAGACCTCGGTCCCCTTCAGCCCACAGCCTGGGGGCTAGGCTGGCAGCCAACCCCTGGTGTCCTGTTGGGTCACTGTGCTCAGTGACATTGGCCCCAGGCCCACATCCTCTCTGGGAAGCTCTGTGCTTACAGCCCGCATCACCCAGAGTGTGCAGCAGCTACAGAGAGGGTCATCAAAGGGCAATCAGGACTGGGCCTCTGGCTTTGCATGAGAAAGCAGCTGTGGTCTGTGACTCCCAGTTCCTCTTTCCTTCCCAGGAGTTCCCATTTTCTCCTGAGTTTTTCAAATGTTCTGGGAGCAGAGTCTCAAATCCATGACCCTGTCACTGTGGTTTAGCTCTTCCCGGGTTTGGATATAAGTACAAAATTCTGGCTTCCTTTCTGCATTCCCAAATATCTGTCTTGGAATCACAATATCAAATTCTTGGTCCTCCAGGGTGCATTTTGAACAGACCCATATTTTAATTGTTTATATATTTTTAACAGCAATAAAATGTTCTCTTTAAAATTTTTTTTGTCTGTGAATATTCTACATGAGGAAAAAAATCATAGAATTACTACTTGAAATATTTTGTGTGAAATCCTTTTGCCTGTCCTCCCAGGATCTATCCTGGGCATAGACACCCTATGGGAAGGCATTTGAGTAGAAGTTTCTCTATTTTTTTAGAAAATTTTCTGAGTGTTCTCTTTTGTCAGCACTGTGCCTCCCTGGGTTTGTCACCTTGAAAAACTTTATTGACTGATTTGACTCATTTTTTCCCAATAGGAATAAAAACGTATTTAATCAAGAGAACTTGAAAGGCAGTATAAAATAGTCCCAAACAGGCACAAAAGGTGAATTCTGAGGAAATTAAATATTTCAGTATTACATTTTTATAGTGTTCTTTAACTGTTTTTTCTTGAGAATATGCAGTAAGTTTCTGAAGTTTGTTTCACTTTTGAAGTGTGAGCAACAGCATCGAAAAGGTTCTGTGGAGAGTTACCTCCTGGGGGGCCTGGTCACGAATCCCTGACTGGGCAGCTAGTGGTGGGTAGCCACGCCGCCGTCCTCTAACGTCTTTAGTGAAAGGTTGTAAGCCAGCCCTTTTCATTGTCCTTGGGCATCTAGATTAACGCCCGGTAAAGTGCCAGAATTAATACTGTAATCCAATCCTCCCTTGCTTTCTCCCGTGGTCTTGTGATCTTCCTTAGATCCGCTCCTCAATTTCAAATGCATTAAAGGAGCACTTTAGATCTTGATTCCTGGCAATTGTCATCAGTTTTGGCTCAGATAAACTCATACAATTTTTCTACAGGTTTGGCCATTTTTCATGTTGACACGGTGTTATAAAATACAATTCCAGCCCTGACCGGCATGGCTCAGTGGTTTGGGCATCAACCGGCAAAGGGAACAGTTGCCCGTTCTGTTCCACATGCCTGGTTGTGGGCCAGACCCCTGGTTGGGGGAGAGCGTGAGGCAACCAGACCATGTTTCTCTTCCTCTTTTCCTCCCTTGCTTCCCTTCTCTGTAAAAATAAATAAAATCTTAAAAAACAAACAAACAAACAATTCCAGGGCTTCCTTTTGCAGATCAGAAGTGTTCAGGTAGTTTCATGAGAAAGCAACTGGGCCCTGGGGCTGGGGATGCAAGTGCAGGGGCTTGCATGGTGATGATGCCCTATTGTTCCTAATGCCTAAATATTTGACATTGGGAGTGTAATGTGTGCACATTGAGAAAGTCTATGAAGATCAGGTGCTCTGTGTGCTGGACAAATGGTTTATGAACTGGGAAGCTCATTTGAGTAAGAACTTAAAACTGAATCAGGCTGAGAGTTTCCTCACGGTGAGAGTGGATGCCTGGGGGAGGGAGTGCTTCCATGCTTACAGGACAGGAGGCTGTCGGAGCTCCCAGGGTTCACTCCTGGGGCTGCCCAGGGGTCCCTACCTGCCTTCCTCGGGGACTGACCTGCTCCAGGGGTTCTAGCTCAGATGGGGGTGCCTAGACTTAAAGTTTGTAGTTATGTTTACCTACCTGAGTGTGGGTTTCCTTGTGAACTATAGAGAAGCTGGCTGCTTATCTTGATTTCAATATTTGTGTTTCTTTTTATTGAATTCCTTTCTCCAGTGAATGTTGCAGCTGTTTGATGTGGTTTCCATCAGCATCTGGGGTTCTAATGTGTAAGTTGATTGAGCAATATCATGTGAGTAAGGCAAGATAATTATGGAATCAAATAGATTTTGGTTCCATTTAGCAACCCCCCCCAAAAAAAATAAAACCTGAAGATGTGAGATGGATGTTTTTAAGTTCTTGGTTGTTTTTTGTATTTTGGGGGGTCAGTGTTTGTCCATGTTTCTAGAAAATTTTGATATTGAAAAGGTTTACCATTTCTAAAGCAAATCATCACCTATTTCAAAGGATGTGAGGAAAAAAGCAATTGATTTTCTATTTTCACTGATATGAGGGAAATGCCTCAAAACCTGTAAAAATGTATGAAAATCATAGTCTTTTCCAGGGCTTCATTGCAAACCCCTAATGCATTACCATATGCTCCTCGTTCTTGAAAATACTCCAGTATCAAATATGAGGTCTGTCCAGAAAAAGCCCAGCCGTTGTTAATACAAGGAGAACGGTTTGCCCGACAAGATGCAACCTGGCAGCCGGGGAGAGTGGACTGGAGTGCGCCTGTGTGAACAATGCTGACTTCACTGCACTGGCCAGTGGGGGTGGTAGCTGCTGTTGAGTGAGCATGCGTACTGTGTGGCCGTCACATTAAAAATGACTGAACGCGTAGAGCAGTGAGTCTGCATCCAATTTTGTGTTAAGCTTGAACATTCCTCTGCAGAAACTGTTTGGATGATTCACAAGACCGCAGCTATGGGCAACTATGACAATGTGCCCGCTCATGCATTACATCTCATACAGAGATTTTTGGAGGAACATCAAATCACCCAGGTGACTCAGGCCCTCTACAGCCCAGATTTGGCGCCTGTGACTTCTGGCTTTTCCCAAAACTAAAATCACCTTTGAAAGAGAAGAGATTTCAGAATGTCGATGAGATTCAGGAAAATATGATGGGGCAGCTGATGGCAGTTGGGGGAACTGCGTGAGGTCCTAAGGTGCCTACTTTGTTGGGGACTGAGGCGTCATTATCCTATGTACAGTGTTTCTGGTATCTTCTTCAGTAAATGTCTCTATTTTTCATATTGCATGGCTGGATACCTACTGGACAGGCCTCGAATAGTGATGGGACAAACTATTATAATGTCTCGTGTCTTTCTGTGAGAAAGGGACTGGGAAAGTTTCAATGATCTGCTGTTTTATATCCATTAATGTTTAAAGAATTAAATCTTGGAGTAGTATTCTATGTAGAAAAGTTGAGTTAAATTAATTCTATAAAGCAAAAGTGAGTTAAACATACTGATTAAGCATAAGAGGTATGGTATGTGTAAATATTTTTCATTTTTTTTAAATAAAGAGCATATTGGAAGGTTAAATTTCTAAGCCAGGAAGCTAAAGAAGACTCCCTGCCCACATAGCCTGCTCCCCCTTGTGCTCACTCCATCCTCCCTCAAATAATCAATTTTAGTCACTTCTAGGATTTACTTAGTGTTTCTCTATATAAAACCAAGCCAGTGAGAATGCACATTTTCCTTTCTTGTATTTTTTCTTGTAATGAGAGTAGATCCACACATTGATGTTTGTTTACTGACAGCTTAAGCCTTAGCACCCCTCCCCTTCGTATCCGCCAGGCTGACAAGAACTTGGCAGCTCCTGCTCTGTGATTGGCTGCCTGCTGGGGAGCCACACCCTCACCTGTGAGCTGTGCTGCCCTTTGTTGTATTGTTGACATCACTGAGCCTGGGTTCTCTGTACAGGGGACTCTGGGTTGACATTTTAGGTAATTCCTTGTTTTTTTTTTATAAGCAGGAGTATGGGAATGAAGCCCTCTTTATAGTGGTCCTGGGTCAATGTCTTTGTTGGAACCTATCTTTGTCTTTAGTGTGAAGGTGTGACTGAGGCTGGGGTCCCCCCAACAGCAGGGTGTTCTCAGGGAGTGCAAGGATGATTGCACCCTGTGAAGGAGGTGAGTTCGTTGGAAGTTCACTCCCTAAAGAGCACTTAGCTTAGAGGGAAAGGGAGGAGGCAGGCGCTGAGACCAGAGGGCTCACCAGGTTTCCTTAAGCACCTGTGCTGTTGCATGTGCCCTGCAGACCCTGCAGGAAGCGCAGACCCTGACCTCCGGGCTCCTGGGGGCCGTGCTGGTGGTCTCACTGCAGCAGAGCAAAGGGCCTAGTGGACCCCACTGAGCCTGAGTTTTCTATACAAGGGACTCTGAGTGTAATTTTTGAAAATCCATTGTCTTTTGGGAGCAGAAGTGTGGGAATGGGGTCTTCCTTCCAGTGATTTTAGTTTGATGTTTTAGTTGGAACCTGTCTGTGCATTTAGAGTGAAGATGCCACTGAGGCTAAGTTCTCGTTGAAATGTGAGCCGGCAATAGGTGGTCACTAGGATGATTATACCCTTTGAATTTGGTGACCATCGGATGGTTACTCCTTAAAAAGCAGGCTTTTTTTTCTGTTTGTTTTTTTTTTGTAATTTCTGATTTATGTATGTTAAAGTATAGTTTATACACACTATTACATTATTTTAAGGTGTATAACATAGTAATTGAAAACTTATATACATTAGAATTGATCAGCAAATAAGTAAGTAACCATCTATCACCTTTCAAAGTTATTATAATATTATTGACTGTATTCTCTGTGCTGTATATTAAATTCCTGTGACTGTATTATATAACTAGAAGTCTGTACTTATTTCTCTCCATCTTTTCCACCCGTTCCTCTGCTCCTCATTTCTCTGGCAATCACCAGTTTGTTCTCTGTGTCTCTGAGTTTGTTTCTGTTTTGTCGATTGGTTTTGTTCTTTTTACGTTCCCCACAGAAGTGAAATTATACAGCATTTGTCTGCAAAACACATTTGAGTTCCATCCGTGCCTTATGATTATAACACCTACTCTTCTAAAATATTCATTACTAAGCAGGGAAACTCCTAAACAGTGATTCATGAATTTAAATTAAATTAAATACCTTTGCCACTTCCAATGTGGCTGCACAGGATGGGACTTCGTGGCGTTTGCTCAGTACAATTAGATGACCCAGTATAAGTTAAACAGGGCCTTCAAGGATTGTAAACTGTTGTAAGCAACGTTTTAGGAACACTTGATTATCTCCAGTTATCCTTTGAAGAGATGAATTCGGCCTGTACTTGGTACTGGAAAGAAAGAATGACTCCTCATGCTGGGTTCTCTCACCCTTGAGGCCGCGGTCACACCAAATAAACCCCTGCGCCCAGTACCCAGCCATACCGAATTTACTGACTGTCCACTCAGCGACTGGTGCATATTTTGTAGGTGAGTCTGTTCCGTTTAGTGTCTGTTGCAACAGTCTCTCAGCTGCAGTGGGGCTTCTTCACCTTGAAGGGATGGGATACCCCTTGACCTGGTCACCCTCAGGGAACCTCAGCTCTGTCAGCACAGACAGTCTCCACAGGCCGGGTCTGAACTGCCTTCTCCTTGCTGCAGGAGCACAGGTATGACATGACATTAGTGACGTTGTCCTTTGTGGACATTCATTTGGCATATCTAAAAAAAGTAGATGCTCACTGACCAAAACATATGAGGCCCTGATTCTTGGGTTACTTTAAAAAGTTGATTTTAATAAATACAGTGCCACCACATTCCTGACAACATGATGAAATAGCTATAGTATCTCTCAGCAACCAGAGCATTGGGTAGATTCTATGTGTTTGGGGGACAACATATTGCTTATTTACAAATTTTGCCTGAGCTCATTTATGCTGCTACTTGCAAACTGCCCCACCTTTAACAAGCACCAGTACCGCCGAAGATTCCAGACTGTGAACTCTGCTGTGCGAAAGGCACACCAGGTAGCGTCCTCAGAAACTCCTTCGTTATCAGGCTTCAGTGACCATTTCTTACACCTGTTGGGTGTGATAGCTGTCTTGCTGTTTAGTTAGTTATTGTGAGTACATGTTTATCAGTTTTATTTTCACAAGGAAGTTGCTTTTATTGTTTTATTTTTGTTCATTGATATCGCACAATTACCTTGATGTCTTTTCTAAATGTTATTTCTTTTTTAAACTAGTTGGAGTGACATTCGTTAATAAGATTTGATAGGTTTCAAGTGTACATGATCTGTATACGGCATTGTGTGCCCACCACCTGCAGTCAAATCATCTTCCGTCCCCATATATTTGACCCCCTTTACCCTTGACTACCACCCCCAAACCCTTTCCCTCTGGTGACCACCATACTGTTGTCTGTGTCTATGAGTTTCAGTTTTATGTCCCATATATGAGTGAGATCATATGATTCTTAGCTTTTCTAACTCATTTCACTTAGCATAGCATTCTCAATGTCCATTCATGTTGTCACAAATGGCAGTATTTCATCTTACAGTTGAGTAGTATTCCATGGTATGTGTGTGTGTATACACATACACACACACACATATACAAATGTATATTTGTGTATATATTTTAATTCTGCTGACTTTGAATTTAATCATTCTTCTTTTTATTTTTTGTCGTTGGATGCTTATGTTAATTACAGATTTTTTCCTAGTGTATTTGTTCAATGGCATGAATTTTAAATAAATTCATCTGTTATATTAATTATGGTAAGAAATGAAAGAGATATTTGTTACACCTTAATTCTTTTTCTGATTTACCACATCATTATTTACATTCTTTCTGATGAATATTATTTCTTTCAAAGTAGGTGAACTCATGACAAATACCTCAGTTTTTGAATGTTGCTGAAATACCTTATTTTCCTTTATTTTTGAATGATTTATTTGACAAAAAACTCCGGAAGAGTGGTGTAAAAAAATACTTTGTTTTACTTCAGTTTCTTTATGCTTGAATCGTTTCAGAAGAGAAATTTGATTTAATTCTTGTCTTTGTTTCATGGTAACTTAGGCACTTTTCCCTGTGGCCTTTTTCAATGTATTCTGTTTGTCTTTGACTTTTGCCTGATTTGAAATATTTGGTTGTCATATTTAGTGTTATTTGAGCTCTCTGACTTGACAGTTTTCTGTCTATTACAATTTTTAAAAAACTTAGTGAAAGGTTACTTCAACTAACTTTTTTTCTGTTCTTTTGAACCACATCTCCCCTCTTTCCCCTTGTGTCCCACATCTGCACAAAATGATAAGAAAACCTTAGCACGCCCTCTTGTAGTCACAAGAGATTGAATTGATGCAAACTCCTGCCCTTGTGTGTGAATTCTCACCCTAGTGCGGGGTGTCAAACTCATGTTCACTGGGGGCCACGCCAGCCTTACTGTTGCCTTTAAAGGACCGAATGTAATTTCAGGACTGTATAAATGTAACTACTCCTTAACAGCCAAGCAAGAGCTCGGTGCTGCCACTGAGAAGAAACAAGGTGCTGGCTGGATAAAACAAGGTGGAGGGCCGGATTCAGCCTGTGGGCCTTGTGTTTGCCACCTGTGCCCTAGTGCATTTCTATCCTCAAAAAACAAGTCCATGAAGTTTTCTTTTTGCTGCTGTTCTCTCAGGCTATTTCATGCCTGCTGGAGATGCTGGCTTGCTCCGTCCAGAGACCGCACCTGTGGAAGTAATAAGTCCTTTCGTTCCCTGTTGGCCGTGCGTGCTGTCATCAGCTGAGGGAGTGCCATGCTTGGGTTGAGCTATCTTGTTCCTTTACTCCATGGGCAGGGGTTGGGGGAAGGGGGTTTGGAAATGAAAGAAGAAGGGAGGGCATTCTCCAGAGTGGTTGATGAGGAAAAGCTTCCTTCTAATTGAGGAATAGAGGCTTTTTGTTCCTTTGAAGGAAAACACTGCAAACACCTTTATGTAATTTATAATCACGGGCAAATTCATCATAAAACCATTGTGGACATCAATGAACTCTCTTGCAATCTGCAGCTTTGGACATGTCAGCATGTCCCAAAATTGACTGTTATGGTTGCACCAGAGAGAGCACGCTGGCATGTTTGTGTCTAGTGTGTGTGCCCATGTGTGCCAGAAATGGGCTGGCAGCAGCCCGGAGGCACAGGAGTATAGGGATTTTGTGTTCTAGCTTGTCCTGCCTTCTTCCTAAGATCTGAGCTCCAAGTTCCAAGAACTGAGTCTATGCTAAATACTACACAAGGTAAAAGCAGAGCTTCCCCACAAGAATAATTGTGTTCAGCCAGCTGCCTCAGATTACAGGTGCACCTTGGAGCTAGTACAGACCATTGCAATAAAGTGCGTGAGTTAATAATGAATGGTACAATTTTTTTGGTTTCCCAAAGTATAAAGAAGTTTTATTTACACAATACCTTAGTCTGTTAAGAGTGCAGTACCTTATGTTTATAATGTCAGTGTACATGCCTTAATTTAAAAACATTTTATTGCTAAAAAATGCTCACCATCATCTGAGCCTTCAGGGAATTGTAATGTGTTGTTGGTGGAGGGTCTTATCTCCACACTGATGAAGATGCAGTATCTGCCAAGTGCAATGGATCAGAGCTCAATAAACAGGTATTGGGATCAGAAAAAAGAGCTTCCAGTTTTCACTATGATTTTATTTATTTAAACCTATGCAGATGAGGTTTATGGGGTACTGTAAATAGATAATGAGAGAATTGAAGGAATTTTTTTACACAAAAAATTGATGGTCTTAAAATAATAATATTTGTTTTATTTGTGTCATTTGTGCCATTTCCCAGCATGCTCTGAACCTTGCCATTAGAAATAAATATGGTGTAATGTCATCACAGAAAAATGTGTTGATAATTTTTATTTGTTAATGATGGTGTTAGTTATATAAGGAATGAAGTGTTGATAGAGTAAATTTTTGATGATTAATTCATAGCATAAATGTTTGGAGATGATAGAATCACATATAACCATCCTATAAATGGGATCTAGGTGTCCGGTGCTGTCAGTCCCCAAAATCACATATTTGGGGTGTTTCAGGACTCGGTGGCCTTTGAGGATGTGGCTGTGCACTTCAGTCTGGAGGAGTGGGCCTTACTGCAGCCTGCACAGAAGCAGCTCTACAGAGACGTGATGTGGGAAACCTTCAGGAACCTGGAGTCAGTCGGTAAGGATGACAAGTTACCCGCACTCCCTCAGCTAGAGGACACATGTTTCTCACCCTTCAACGTTGTTCTCAGATGTGGGATGTGGGAAGGGCGGACACTGCTAAATACACTGGGCGTAGTCACAGCCCATCATAGATCTAAAAGCCAATGATTCTTCTGTAATTTCTAATACTTTGGAGTGATTTCTCTGGGTCTGTGTTACAGGTGAAAAATGGACAGACGTTATTATGGAAGACCAGTACGAAAACCAGGGGAGAAAACAAATGTGAGTCCCACCATGGAAAACAGGGTCTCATATAAAAAACCTGTTTTGCTGCAACATTTTAAGAAGAAGCAACCAAAACAACCCTTGCTTCAAGTTAATTACTTCTTGAAAACTTTTCACCGAAGTACTTTCTTATTTATGACATAGATATTCCCTTTTGCAAACTAGTTCACTTGGAAACAGCATTAAGAAACCCTACGTGAGTGTCACTGTTTTGATAATTGTAAGGTAAAGTTGTTTTTCAGACTTTTCAGTGTAGTCTACTTCAAACAAAACTGATAAAGCAGAATATCAACAATTTTGCTACAAAAATGTAGTTCAATATTCTAATAAATATAAAATCACTAATAAATAGCTCATTAATAATGCACTTGCTTCTTGTTTTTTATAGAAGTCACCTGGTAGAGAGACTCTCTAAAGGGGAAAAAAGTAGCCAATGTGGAGAAAATGTCAGCTTTATTCAAAATCTCAATGTGAAGAAGAAAACTCTTCCTGGAGGAAAACCCTGGGAATATAGTGTGTGGGGGAGAGTCTTCATGGATCAGCCATCCCATAATGGGGACATCGCATGTCACACTGGACACAGGCCCTCTGAGTATCAGAATTATGGAGAGAAGCCATATAAGTGTAACATGTGTGGGAGAGCTTTCAGCTATCTTCAGTGTTTTGAAAAACATGAACAAAATCACGATGTTGAGAAACCGTATAAATGTGTGGAATGTGGGAAAACCTTCATGTGGCTCAAAACCCTTCAGAGACACACGGTCACACACACGGCAGGTGCTCCTTACAGATGCAAGGTGTGTGCGAAAACCTTTAGTTCCTCAGCTTTGTTGCAAATATGTGAAAGAACCCACAGAGGAGAGAAGCCTTACCAATGTCAACACTGTGGAAAAGCCTTCAGATGTTATAAAAGTTTTCGAAGACATGAAAGAGGTCACACTGAAGAGAAACCCTATCAGTGTAAAATATGTAGTAAAGCATTCATGTATCCCAGTTATCTTCGAATCCATGAAAGAACTCACACTGAAGAGAAACCCTATGAATGTAAGGAGTGTGGAAAGGCCTTCAGATCTTCCAGTTCCTTACAACCACACAAAAGGACTCACATAGGAGAGAAACCCTATGGATGCAAGGAGTGTGGAAAAGCCTTCAGTAATTATAGGTCCTTACAAATACACGAAAGGACTCACACTGGAGAGAAACCCTATGAGTGTAAACATTGTGGTAAAGCCTTCAGCGCTCCCAATTATGTTCGAAAACATGAACGAACTCATATTGCAGAAAAACCCTATGGATGTAAGGAGTGTGGAAAAGCCTTCAGGTTTTCTAATTCCTTGCAAACACATGAAAGGACTCACACAGGAGAGAAACCCTATGAATGTAAAGAATGTGGGAAGGCCTTCAGATCTTCTGGTAACTTACAAACACATGAAAGAACTCACACAGGAGAGAAACCCTACAAATGTAAGGAATGTGGAAAAGCCTTCAGGTATTCCAGTTCTTTACAAATGCACAAAAGGAGTCACAAAGGAGAGGAACCCTATGTATGTAAAAAATGTAGTAAAACATTCCGATATCCCAGTAATCTTCGAATACATGAAAGAATTCACAGTGGGGAGCGACCTTATGAATGTAAGCAGTGTGGAAAGGCCTTCATATCTTGCAGTTCCTTACAGACACACGCGCGGACTCACACTGGGGAGAAACCCTTTGAATGTAAACATTGTGGTAAAGCCTTCATCTCTCGAAAATCCCTGCAAAGACACATGAAAATGCACACTTGACATACAGCTTTTCAATGTAAGGAACATGAGAAAGCACTCACTTGCCTTAATTTGTATCCCAGATATAAAAGGTTTTCACACTGGAAAGAAACCTGTGAATGAAAACAATGTGGTAAAGCCCACAGAGAACAGAGGTCCTGACAATGATGTGAAAGAACTTATACTGGGGGGAAACTGTGAGTGGTAGGCGTGTGGAAAAGCTTTTACTTTTGGCGCAACCCTTCCGGGTCATGAGATGAGAGCGTGCACAGCTGAGGAAACTCTGCGGGTATGAGGCGTGTGGAAGCGCCTCGGCCGTTTCTCCTCCTCAGCTGAGGGGACTCGCTGGGTCAAACCTCTCGAATGTGAATCGTGTGGGGAAGGCTTAGTTAGGCCTGTATCCCTACACATAGAACTTGCACACACAAAAATATAAAAATGTAAATAATGTACAAAGGCTTGATGAAGATTAATTCACATATAATTTTCTAGAAATTTTTGACATTAAAGGGTTGATAATAAAATTGTAAATTATGTGTAGGGGGTAGATACAAGGGGACTAAATGGTAATAGAAAAAATACAATAAAATTTTTTAAATTGTAAATTATGTTTACCAAGCTTCTTTCTTTTCTTACTATCCAGTGTATCATTGTACAACCTAAGTGGGTCCTCTGCCTGGGTAGATTCTCAGTTTTTTACAGATATTTTAATCCCAGTATAAGTGGGTCTGTGTGATTCAAACTTTTGTTGTTCAAGGGTAAACTGTAATTACTTAATCAGTAATAAGTTCATTATATATAGTTTTCCTCTATTACTGTATAAACCCCCTTTTTCCATCCTTATAAAAGTTGAAGTAAATTTTATGTTTGTCAAGTTTATGAAAAAATAAAGTTTAATATGAGTTATTTTTAATTTTAAAATTTTGCTTTTTCTCTCAACTGGTATACAGTAAATAGTCATTGATTTAAGAAGAGAGACCTGTGATAGGACAAAATATCTAAGTTGGGAATGTTCCCTCTTCTGATAGTGTTAGAAAGTAGGTTTTCCAGGATTCATTTTCTTTTTTGTTCCATATTAAAATTCACCAACAGCCTCACTTGCATGTGATTTGGAAGGCTGAAGCAAAGAAGACGTTAGTCAAACGTTAGAGCCACCACCGCATAGGGGGAGACAGAGATGCATCTGTCTGACAGAGACAGAGGACACCATCTTCCAGCTGACTTCTTACCCTTCAACTCTTTGATTCTCATTTCCTTAGAGGTGTGATTTTCCTCTGATATCTTCACAAGATCTACATCAAAGATCCACATCAGACTGTGGATTAGATGCAAGGCCTCTGTGTTCACCAGGAAACTGATTCAGACTTTCATGCTTGGGAGTATTCTCTGATTCTCTTCTTCTCTGGGTTATAGCAGCATAAATTTGTATGGGAAACACCTTCTGCTGTCAACAGTGCTGGTGAGTGCGTTTTCCTGATGGCCCATGTTGTCTGCAATGATGCCGTCGGAAAGCAGCGCGGGACGGTGTTTCTCTGCTGCATGTGCGGCGGCTGCCTTGCCCCGGCGCTTCCACGTGACAGCCAGCACCTCCCTCCCGTCAGGAGGCTGTGGGTGTTTACAGTCACTTGTAGCTGCGTGGAACCCCTCAGTACGTCTTCAGTCACGTGTGAGTGTGTGTTATTAAACCAAGTGCATATTTTTTTCACACTAACACTTATGCAGTTGCTTCATAGAAATATTTTATTAACTGTTTTTTGAGCCATAGAATGCTAACAAATATTGTTCTTGTGATGATATATTAACATGTTCCATTATAATTATGAAATTGCAGATGAAGTTTGCAATTTTCAATTTAATTATTATTCATTTGAGACAACTTTATCATGTGCATGTAATTTCAGGTATTTTTTCCTCAGGCAAATTTTATTTTTTACTCTTTTTTTAATTTAAAAAAATCTCTTTTTTTTTAAAGATTTTATTTATTTATTTTTTAGAGAGAGGGGAAGGCAGGAAGAAAGAGAGGAGAGAAACATTGATTGGTTTTCTCTCACATGAGCCATAACCCAGGCATATATATGCCCTGACCAGGAATTGAACCCGCTACCTTTCACTTTGCTGGATGATGCCCAGTCGAGCCACACTGGTCAGAGCTATCTTTTATTGTTTTATAGTTACAATTTTTTTCATATAACAAATTTCTTTTTCATTCTTAACATCAAAAATGGAAATCATGGTTTTCTCAATGCCCTGTTGCCAGTAACTGGCAGGGTTGCACCAAGTCGAAAAAAGAGGTATAGTGAATTCTAATCGGAATGACCACAAAACCTTCAAGGACTGTGAGGTATGACAGTAACATGAACTCAAAAGCACTTACAGGATTTTGGCTTTTGTTAGTTGATTTGAATGCTATTCAAGGAAGCAAGAACTTTTCCAGTATTGAATGCTGTGAGGGAGTAAATTTTATTCTGTCATTGGTAATCATAATCATTTTCTAGAAGGGAAAATAACTTGGTGGAGCTAAAGATAATTCGTAAGACACTTCGGTCAGTAATATTAGTAGGAAGAGGGGAATGTCGGTCATTGTTATGATTTGGAAACACATCCTTTACCACTTACAATGATATGGGCACAAAATGTGCTTACAAACCCCGTGGTGTGTCGTGGTCACTGATTGCCTTTAACGAAGAAGGTGTGTGACATTTCTCTGTTCACAAGACAAGACTGGCCGTACAGTGCGAACAAGGCCAGTTCTTGGTCTTCTGCAACAGCTTTTGTTCTTCCTACCTTTTATCTAAACACATGTATTTCCTGCAGTATTAGACACAGTTTATCATAAAATATCTTAGTTAAACAATAGTTCACTTCTTAGTATATCACATGATATATTTAATATTTCCTTTAGGTTTCTACCAAGGCCTACACGTTTAGGTAAATTGTGAGGAAACATAAACCTAGCAAAGGAGAAACACTAGACCATTATTATAAACAGCCTTTACTTCTCACAATACATTCCTGATGCTAATATTTTTTTAAAAGATTTTATTTATTTTTAGAGAGAGGGGAAGGGAGGAAGAAAGGGGAAGAGAAACATTGATGTACAAGAGGTTCTAGAGATACATTGCTCTGTTGCGTCTCCCACACTCCCAACCCAGTTCCTGGCCCGCCACCCAGGCATGTGCCCTGACTGGGAATTGAACTGGTGACCTTTCGGTTTGCAGGCTGGCACTCAATCCACTGAGCCACACCAGCCAGTGCGATGGTAATGTTTTAACATTCTTCTTTGCCATATACTTCAGCGTTGTCATGCCCAATTTAGCACATATAATCAACACACTGTAGGATTAGGATTTTTTCTTTTTTGGTTAAAGAAAAAAACCCCAATTTCGCACTCATAAGTAACAATGGGATACAGTACTTGACCATCCTGGGTCTGCACTTACGTCTGTCTTCTCATCTTCTACACGTGGGGTATGAGTGATGCTGCTGTCCACCAGCAGCTGTCCACTGAGTCAATACAAGGGTCAGGAAGGAAAAAGTAGTAACAGGAGTATGCGCCAGAAGGGGGTTTCGGGAAGCCCCGGCCGCTGCTCAGCGGCAGCAGAGGTGTGCAGGAGGGTCTTGCCACTCTTCTCCAACTCCTGCAGCAGCTCCTGGATCTCATTCTCCCTGTCCTCCATGTGCTGAACGCACTGGCAGTGCTGATAGATGAGGAACGCCCTGGGGATGGAAACATCGACCAAGGCTCTTTGTGGTTGTCCTGGACATCACTGTTGAGCAGGTCTGCTCTCTGGGATTCAGATCTTGTACAACCTGGTAGTACACTCTCTTTGCAGGTGAGAATCAGGTCCAACAGGTCTTTGTGTGGGAGGCAGTTAGACTGATGTGAGCAGAGCAAGGACAATGGGCCAGGTACAGAAGGTCAACAGGGCAGAAAGCCCTGGGTGCCTAGCAATGCACAAAACTGGGAAAACAAGGACCTTGCCCCCAGGGCAACCTTTCCTTCCCTAGCATATTGCTGGTCATGCAGTTTAGACCCTCCCCTGACCTTTCCTTCCCTGGCATGTTGGTAGTCATTTGGGTTGGACATCCTTTACATGGGAACAAACAAGGGAACTGGAGAATAGCCCTTAAGCGTTAAGTCTCCAAGACAATGAGGTTTTGACCCACATCAGATACATTTAGGCCTCAGTTGTGTTTCGGCTCCAGGCCCAGAAAACCAGACAAGTGACTCCATGGCTGACCTCACGATCAGCTGCATTGACTAATGACCCTCCCACCCCCGCTTGACCAGTCAGTAGAGACGACCATGAAAGTACACACCTGGAGAGCTGATAAATATTCTAATGAGATCCTCCTCCGGGACCATCCCTAAAATCCCCACCCTTAATAGCCCTTAGGCCTTCCTGAGTACCGGTAAGCCTGCACCTTTCCCTGCCCCTGCCCCCAGGTAAGGAGACTTACCTTTACCTTTCTCGCTCCAGAGGCCTTTCTTTTGCCTTTGTAGCTTGTTTCCTGAGCCCATTTCTCCTACGGCTTGCTGCTTCTACCTCTGTGACTTTTTAAATAATAATAATTATTATTAACTTAGTCTTCACCTGAGGATATGTTTATTGATTTTAGAGAGAGAGAAGGGAGAGGGAGAAACATCAGTTGCCTCCTGCACATGCCCTGATCAGGGATCAAACCCACAACCTGGGTAGGTACCCTGACCTGAATCAAACCGGCAACATTTTTGCTGTATGGGATGACACTCCAAGCAACGGAGCCACCAGGCCAGGGCCTCTGTGACTTTCTAAATGAACTTAGTCTTACAGTTTGAGTCTTGCCTATGAATTCTTTCTCAGCCAGAACTCAAGTACCAAGGCTGGTGAACTGATGAAGCAATTTTCAAACCTCGCTTAAAACACACTGTGAACGGCTTGTCGAAACCTGAGAAATAATCATGCATAGAAACAGTTTTCTTAGGGAAGTAGAGAATGGAGTCACCACTCTGGCAGTCGGTGTCCTCGTCCCCCTGCACAAGCAGGGTTTTATTCTTGAATACCAATACAGTTTGCAAATTACAAGTAGTTAGCTTTTGAAAGGTGCTAGCAGATTTCCTACTGGGATGCTAAGCCAGAGATTTTGGGATTTTATCATTTAAAAAGACTACAGGATTTAAAGCTTAAATCTGTTTCCTGCCCATGACTTCATATTCTAATTAAAGAGCATCCTCCAGCAAGCAGATCTCACAGGGTCTTTGCATATTCTTTGTCACAGGCCTGATTACCCCGGGCGTCCGCCGTCTATGGTCTGAGCCGCCCCTATGGCTAAGCCCTGAGAAGGGCTGGAGACAGAGGCAGCAAGGAGACTTGGATTAAGTACAAAGACTCAGGCTAAGAGGGGGCAGGGGTAAATGATCACCCCTTCCTTTCCACAGCCCCTTCATTTATTTCCACAGACCCGTGAGTCTCATCCCAGAGGCCTTTTTGTAATCAATGCCTGTCTTAGGTCCAATCTCTATCCTAGAGAATTGTTACCCGTCATTGGTAACTGATCAAGCATTTAAAGGCCAGGCACAGAATAGGTAGCGTCCATGCCAGGGGAATAAGTTTTTGTCTCCTTAGTGGCTCCTGGTCCGGAGGTCTCTCACTCAGCCTAAGTCACAGGGGGTCACAGCTTCCTGAGACCAGGCAGGGTGGCCCTCAACAAACTGAGGTCCTGTCTGACTCCACTGTCTAACCCCTGGTGCTGTTTTGCCCCCAACAGTAGCACGTTGTTTTCCCTTGTTCATGTTTTTTCTAGCATTCTTCTTCTTTTTTTAAAGTTCTTCCACCTTTATTTTTGTAAAAACAACCAACACACACACAAAAAAAACAAAAACAATGGTCACCAAGGACATGACAACTTACCAAGGGAAGTCTTGATGCCCTTCCCTCGTGTCCCACATGCCTAATCACAGTGGGTATTGACCTTGGCTTTTCCCAAAGGACTATTACAGACAGGATTGGGGAAGGGAGGGAAGCCTTTGAGCTGGGTTTGCATCATTGAGAAGTTGCTTACAACCAATTTGCTTTCAAAGTGGTATGTGTGAGGTATAGGAAAGGAAGACCATGCTGTCAAAAATGTCTGGGGGAGGGTCAGGTCGGAGTTGTGTTTTAAGGAATCAGAATGGTTTCGTGAGCTTGCTCCGCAATCCCGGACCAAAGACCATGACGAGCATAAATACACATTGCTTGTCAGGCTTATTCTGTGGTGGGTCAGGGGCTGCAGGTCTAGGTTCTTGTTAGTGTATTTGGTGCTGCTGAGAAGTGGGGGCCCTGCCTTGGACACTGAAGTCCTCTAAAGACAAAGCAGGGACAGTGAACCCCATATTCCCTGTCTCCTGCTGAATGACACAACCCATGCACATGCCCACTTTGGCCAAGCCAGAGGAAGGACCCTGATTCCCCAGGAGTGTTGGGTGAGCCCAAGTCTGATGTTTGGAGAGAAGCAAGTATAGTTTCTTCTGGGCTGACCCGAAGGGCCACCCTGCACTGTGCCCTGGTCTCAGCCTTCAGCCCCTGAGCTGGGTCTTGGCACAGGTGGTTCAGGCACAGCCGCCAGCCATCTGACCAGTGACTGCATTGCTGCCTACTCCTCGCCAGGCCTGGAAGCTGAAGAAAACGCTCACTGCACAGGCAATCATCACTGAACACACAGAGAAGGAAGCAGCTTCCTGCTGCTTACAGGGCCAGGCACCCTTCAGTGATGTCTACTGAACCTCAGTGAAACGGGTGATGAAGGCCATGTGTAGAGAACAGTGTTGCCCATGTTAAATATCACTGACACCGGCGGCCAGGGCACCATGTACAACTTCATGTGCGGCCGAAACAGGTAGAGGACAAAGAAGACGATGGTCACCAGCCAGAGGAAGACAGCGAGGAGCACCACCCAGCCGTGCGCTGGGTACAGGTGGTAGAAGGTGTAGGCCACCAGGGCCCACACCAAGAGCCCCAGCACCACCTGCAGCAGCAGGAGCGCTCCGAGGATGGAGCACACGAAGCCCAGCGCCAAGACCGGGGTGCCAGCGCCCTGAGCCGGGCTGCTGGTCCGCGTGCTCTCTTCAGACGGGCACTGAGCCATGGAGGTCGCTCCTCACCATCGCCGCCCCTCCCGCTGTGGGCACCGCTCCTGCGCTGCTCCTCCCCCGCGGCCCAGCTCCAGCCGGGGCCTAGTTTTCTTCTTGTAATTGATTTCTGGTTTCAGACCATTGTGGTCAGAAAAGATGCTTGATATGATTTCAGTCTTAAATTTATTGAAACTTGTTTTGTGGTGGAACATGGGATTCACTCTGTGGAACGCTTCATGTGCGCTTGAAGAAAATGTGTTCTGCCGTCTGCGGACGGGAGGTTCTGAGACCTCTGTTGAGTCCATCCGTTTAATGTGTCATTTGGACCGAGTTTTCCGTGTTGATTTTGTGTCTGAATGATCTATCCATTGATTTAACAGCTTTCTTAGGTTTATTCATCTGTCATTGCTACAGTGTGAATATCTCCCTTTACATCTGTTAATTTTTTCTTTACATGTAAGTGTTCCTATGTTGGGTGCATAGATGTTTACAAGTGTTATATCCTCTTGTTAGAGTAATACCTTTATCATTATGTAGTGTCCTTTGTCCCTTGTTACAGTTTTAGTTTTAAAGTCCTTTATGTCTGATATAAGCATTGCTACCCCAGCTTTCTTTTCCTTTTTATTTGTTTGACACAGCTTTTTCTGTGCCTTCACGTTTGGTCTGTGTCTTTAGATCTGAAGTGAGTCTTTGCAAGCAGCTCTGTGTGGGTCTCATTTTATCTTAATCCCTTCAGCCGCCTCAGGACTTATTATTTGACATTAGCGCACTTACCAGTGTATTTAAAGTAATTATCGGTAGATATGTGCGTGTTGCCGTTGTACAATACTAAGTGTTTCCTGGTCGTTTTTATAGTTACTCTGTCTTTCATTTTGTCTCTTTTTTTTTTTTTTTCTCTCTCTGGCATTGATGACTTTCTTTAGTGTTATATTTGGATACCTTTCTCTTTGATTTTTATTTGTACTATAAGTTTTTTGTTGTGGTTACTATGAACTTCATGTATGACAACCTATGTTTTTTTTAAAGATTTTGTTTATTTGTTTTTAGAGAGAAGGGAAGGGAGGGAGGAAGAGAAGGAGAGAAACATCAAGACATGGCTGCCTCTCATGCACCCCCAACCCAGGCGGGCTGGCAACCCAGGCGTGTGCCCTGAGCGGGAGTCTAACCCGCAGCCCCAGGGTTCTCAGGCCGGCACCCAGTCCACCGAGCTACACCAGCCAGGGCACAACCTACGTTTTATGTCAAACCACTTTAAAATCACTACACTTATACTGTCCCTACACATTACATTTATAGTATTGAATTTTATATTTTTGTGCTTACCCCTTAATTATTTAGACAACCCTGATTTTAATATTGATGCCTTAACCATTGTAGTAGTAGCTTTGTAATTAGTTGGTCTACTACTTGTACAAAATGTTTGCTTTACTTATTTATTATTATTATTATTATTATTATTATTATTATTTTAAATCCACACTTGAGGATATGTTTTATTAATTTTAGAGAAAGAGGAAGGTAGAGAGGGAGAGACACACATCCGTGTGAGAGAGAAACATCAATTCATTGCCGCCTGTACACACTCCCACTGGGGGTCCACCAGCAACCTAGGTCTGTGCACCGTGTGGGGGTCAAACTGCTGACCTTGAGCTTTGCTGGACAATGTCCAACCAACTAAGCCACTCAGCCAGGGCACAAAATGTTTGCTTTTATTTAGGAAATGATTTTTTTTAAAAAAAATCATTGAGATATTTTTATTTAGGAATTTTAAAACTCTTTCCTTTTATTCTGAATAATTTTGTTGGGTGGAGTTTTCTTGATTGTAGATTTCTTTCTATTTACCTTTTTGAGTCAATTATGCCATTTCCTTCTTGTTTGCAAAGTTTACTCTGAAAAATCAGCTGATAGTTTTGTGGGTGTTCCCCTGCATGTATCCAGCTGCTTTTCTCTTGCTACTTTTAAGATTCTCTTTTCTTTTTTCTCATTAAACTTTGTTTTAAGGGGCCTCAAAATTCCGTGACAAACTTTTGGTCAAGTTTTCATTGAAAAGTACTGATTTTAAAAATGAATAGCTTAAAAATTGCCAATGGTCCAGAAAACATTCATTCTTTCCCTACCCCCACCCCTACCCCTACCCCTATCTCTGTCTCCCGAAGGATATAGGATGCATTGTAATCATTAACCAGACTTTACTAGTAAACTTAAATAGGGCTGGAAGCGGGGCGGGCGGCCTGGCTTC
Organism: Tonatia bakeri; assembly: GCA_004024845.1. Taxonomy (NCBI): domain Eukaryota; kingdom Metazoa; phylum Chordata; class Mammalia; order Chiroptera; family Phyllostomidae; genus Tonatia; species Tonatia bakeri. The sequence continues at coordinate 114,161 of PVIA01004618.1, forward strand.
TAGCAGCTGCCCCAGAGAGGACCCAGCTCTCATAGCCCGGCCACTGGGCCAGACACGCGCCTGCTAAGGACCCACTGGGGACCCTGCCAATATGCGCCCGCCTGGCCCTCGCCCGGAGCACCTCGGCAACTCTAGCCAGGGGAAGGGAGGCCTGGGCTTCTGCGGGGAAGACGCGGAGATGAGGAGGGGCGGGGCGCTGTGGAGTGCGCGGGGACCAGACTGGATTGGGAGCAGGGAGCGGCAGAGTGTGCAAGAAATCCCAAACCGCCGTTTTAAAGTTTCAGGGGTCCCATCTCGGGTTCTGGAGTGTCAGGATCCCTGCGTGCGCGTGTGTGGCTAGAGGTGACGGGGAGGGCACGGGCGAGCAGGGTGGACGGTGTCCCAGGCCCCAGCGGCACCGCCTGGGGCCTACGCGGTGGGGCGACCCGTCCGAGTGAGGGTGCATGTGGCTTGGTGTGGCTGGAGGATCCCCGACTCTCGCTGAGAATTGCGGAGGAGGGGGTTAGTCCCCGGGCGCGCAGCCGCCACCGCCCGAACCTGTGCTGCGCCTCGAGCAGCAGCGGGAGCCGGAGCACCCGCAGGTGCGGGCAGCCGGGGAATAGCCCCGGTAGCCGCCAGGTGTCGTCCCCGGGAACCGGCCGGGCCAGGTCCGAATTTGCCAGGCTTGGGGCCTGTGAGGCTGCGAGTGTCCTGGGAGAGAGCAGCAAGGTGGGAAACACGCTCGTATCCTGTCTGCAGGACCCGGCTCACTGGGGTGCGTCTAAGCAACTCGCCTTTTGGGGGCCCACCCAGAATATCTGGGCAACGGACCCCCGTTCTCAATGCGTTGGATTGGGACTCGGGTTCAGCCACGGTGACCACCACGACAATTTGGGAGCTTAGAGTAACCATCTCCTGGAGAGTTTGGACGATATAAGAACTTGCTGTGATTTACTAAAGTCAAAACCATGAATAAGCCCCTGTGCCCCACCTGCCCGCCCCCAATCCCCGGAGCCCTGGCCACCCACCCCTCTCCACAGGGAAGGGGCTTCAGGCCGAAGCCCACGCAGGGCTCGCCGCTGACTCCGCCGTGAATCACCAGGCCCATGCTCCCCGCGCGCACCTCCCCGAGTCCTCGCCCCGAGGGCTTGAGGCCTCTCCTCCGCATCCTCCGACCCAGCTCCTTGCCCGCCCAGCTTCGGGGCGGCGGAGGCGCTATCCCCATAATTACGAAGAACAAACGAAAGTTTGGACGCGCCCAGCTTCAGCGAGTGCGACAGCGCAGCGGCAAGCCCTTAGCGGGCTCGCGTGCCGGGCGCTGGTCTCCCGGACGACGGCTGCCCGAGGCCGGCGCCAGTCCGGGCAGGACCACGGCCGGCGCTAGCCAGAAGCCCGACCGGGGCTCGGAGACGCAGGAGAGCTCACAGCGAGGCTGGAGGCTGCGTTCACGGGCGCGCTAGAAGCCGAGGCAGGGTCGAGGGCTCCGCGCAGCGGACGGTGGGGGCTGCTGGAGGTGTTCGCTCAGGATAAGCCTCTGCCTGGAGCTTGGAGATACGCCGAGATCTTGCAGGGCTCGAACTGTGCATTTGGCTCTGGGAGCGACGCCCAGCTCACGGCCAGCCCCCACTGGAAGCAAGGGACAGATGCCCAGGCCGGCAAAGGAACCTACAGAACCCGACAGCACAAGCCACCCAAGGCGCCAGCCAAATACACCAAAAGTTGGAAGAGTGCCCTGCGGAGGACCTCGTTGCTTCTCCGGACTCCCGGACCCTGCTCTGCCCACACCGAAGCACCCCCCCCACACACACACACATACCCGGGAGAGGAGCCTGGAGCGGCCGCCTGAACCCCAAACACCAGCTCTCAGACACTGAATGCACCCCAGCCTTGCTGAGACTCAGCTCCTTGGGAAAGGGGGGATGGAACTAAAACCGCCTGTGGGGCTCCGAGCTCTGAGGAAACGTGTCTGACACATTTGACACACGGAGAGTGTGCCAGTGGACCCCGGCCCTGCCTGTGGGCTGGGTTTGGCTGCGGGCTTCAGCTGTGAACGCGTGGGGACCACCCGGGTCACAGACTGCAGCAGCTTGCCTCTGGGCTGGCTTCGAAGGCAGCTCTGGCTTCTTCTGCCCGGGCCTCCGCTTGGGCTGGGGGTCAGGCTGGGCAGGGAACCCAGCCGGCGGAGATGCAGGGCCTTGGAGCTGGGGGCTAGAACGCCCCTTCTCCTCCAGAAGCTCAGCAGTGACTCTTCCGCCCCTGGGAAAGCAAATGGGTGATGTTTTTAAGTAATAAATGTCCCCAAACTAGAGTCCTGGGCCCCTCCTCTCCCCTGTCTGTTCGGTCAGGAGGCCTGCGGCTCACCTGTCAGAGTTTGGGTGGTGGCTCCCTGACTGTCACTCTGCCTGCTGAGCTCTCCCTTTGCCAAGGACAGGGCAGGGGAAGTGGCCTGCAGCTCACCTAGAGCTGGGCTTTGCAGCTGCCAGGCCTGTGAAGGCGCCCATTGAGGGGCAGGAGACCCTCTGTTGGATGGGAGACGCTGCCTGGGCATGGGAGTGGGGGCTGCACATACAGCCTGTCTGGGGGCATCGCAGCATATAATATAAAAACCCACCCCTGCCCTCCCCAACAATCCCACCTTGGATGGAAGTGAGGAGGGGACTAGATGCAAAGCAAAGGACACAGCTCTGCACTAGGAAGGCAGGCAAGGGCGGAGGAAAGCGGACTTCTCTGGGGTAATGACCCTCCTCCCCACAAACCCTACCCTGGATGGATGGCAGGCGGAGCCTGGGACCCCTGTTGGAGGGGAGAGAAACAGCCCCTGCACCAGCACTAGTTCTGTGGGCTAGCGGGCCACGCGGAGAACTGGGCACACTGTCAGGTAGGGAGAAGCTTGACTTCACGTCTAGTGGTGGGGGTCAGGGACACTGCCCCTTCACCGTGGTGGGCTCCAGTACCATGTGGGTCTCTCGGATGTGGTCAGGAGGTGTAGAGCGGGGAATACACGAGAGCTTGACTTTTTAACTGATATTTAAAAAAAAAAACTTAAAAGAAAACCTGAAATAGCCAATTGAGACATAGTTTTGAGACAGTTCGTCCACCCTTATTAGACCTGAAGCGGCAGGTATTGGGGATAATATTTGCTTAGCCTTCTGAGCTTCCTTGCAGACTTGGTGGCTTTTTCAGCTGCAGCTGCCTTCTTGGCCACCACTTTGAGGACACCAACAGCAACTGTCTGTCTCCTGTCATGAACATCAGAATGGCCAGTGGACAGTCAGAGAAGCTCTCAACACACGTGGGCTCACCAGGAACCATATCAACGATGGCAGCATCGCCAGATTTCAGAAACCACGGGCCACCTTCCAGCTTTCTTCCAGGGCGATGATCAGTCTCCTTCAGCCCCACGGTCCAGCACAAGTGCATATCCAGCCCTGATTTGACCTGGGCGGTTCAGTACAGTCTCCTGAGCTGTGAAGCCAGCTGCTTCCAACGGTAAGTACTTTTTCTCTCTCACCAGCTGCGTTGCCATGATGAACATCTTTGATGGACACATTCTTTACACTGAAGCTCACGTTGTCCCCAGGAAAGGCTTCATTCCGTGCTTCATGGTGCATTTTAATATACTTCAGTTGTAATGCTGACTGGGGCAAAGGTGACCAGGGTGCCCGCTTTGAAAACACCAGTCTTCACTTGGCCCACAAGGACAGTGTCAATACGACCAATGTTGTAGACATTTTGGAGGCCCGTTGTAGGTCCTTGTCAGTTGGACAAGTTGGTGACAAGATGTAATCCAGCACTTCAAGCAGAGTGGTTCCATTGGAATGTCCATATTTGTGGCTGATGTTCCATTCCTTGAACTAAGGCATATTGGCACTTGGCTCCAGCACATTGTCATTATTCCAACCAGAAATTGGTACAAATACTACTAGTCAGGGTTAGAGCCAATTGTTTTTAATACAGGTGCTGACTTTCTTAACAATTTCCTCATATCTCCTTTGACTGTAGGGTGAATCAGTGGAATCCATTTTGTTAACACTGTTAATTGTTTTACACCCAGTGTGTAAAGTCAGAAGGGCATGCTCATGGGTCTGCCTATTCTTGAAGATAGCTGTTTCAAGCTCATTATCAGCAAGAGCAACAATCAGGACAGAACGTTCAGCCTGAGATGTGCCTGTAATCATGTTTTTGGTAAAGTGTCTGTGTATTGGGGCATCGGTGATGGTCACATAATACTTGCTGGGCTTGAATTTCTACAGGGAGATAGATATCTCTGGTGATAACCATGCTAAATTTCAGCTTTCGGTTTATCCAAGACCCAGGCGTACTTGAAAGAGCCCTTCCCTATCTTAACTGCTTGTTTTTCAAAACTTTCGATGGTTCCTTTGTCTATCCCACTACACTGTCAGACGGCCAGTACTGGTAGACTTGCTCAAATCTACATGTCTAATGACAAAGTTATAATTATAACTGGGATCTCAATAAACTGAAGCAGGGCGCCCTGTGATCTTAGGGGAATTACTGAATTAATATGGGGGGGAAAGGGTTATACTTTATTTTAAATATCAAGAGTCTGCTTTGACTGGCTTATGGTCATATAACCCACTCTCTTAAAATACTCTTAGTGAACAAGAAAGCTCTGAAACAATACTATCAAATTAAAATTTGATTAAATTAAGTTGACCACTTTAAATTGGCTTCACAAAATGAGACTCTATGGTCCTTACCATTTAGTAATGTTAATTACTATGGCCCAATGTAAATTAAACATGGCCTTCAAGAATTGAAAACTGTTATATGTAACTTGATAAAAAGAAGTGATTTTTATCAGCCCTGGTTGGGTGGCTCAGTTGTTTAGAGCCTCATCCTGATACCCAAGGTTGTGGGTTTGATCCCTTGTCGGGGCACCTACAAGAAACAACCAATGAATGCATAAGCAAGTGGAAGAACAAATCTCTCTCTCTTTCTCTCTCAAATCAATAAATAAAAATTTGGATAAGGAAGTAATTTTCTCCAGTTATACTTTGAATAGATGAATTTTTGCCTGTTTTAAAAACTAGAAAGAATGAATGACTCCTCACACTGGATCCCTGCAATCTTGAGGTAGTGCTTTTACCAAATAAATTTGTATTTCTATTTTCTAACATTATGAAAATTACTGACTCCATCTACTAAGCAACTGGTACATATTCTGCTATGATATATTTGGAGAAGTCTGTTCTGTTGAGTACCTGTTTTAACAGCCTGTTTAGCACAGTTGGGCTTCACCTTAAGAAGGGACAGGACACAGCTTTACCTGGCTGCCCTCAGGGAACCACAGCGCCATTGCTGCTACACCCAGTCTCTGCAGATAAGATCTGAACCATTTGCCTTGCTCCAGAACAGGTATGACATCACATTCATGACATTTGCAACTGTGGACAGTCTTTTGACCTTTAGGACATGCATATATTGAAAAAAAGGGACTTGCAAAAGGGAGATGGACCATTGCCCAAAACATGTGAGGTCCTGATGCCCTGGTTGCTTAAAAAAAAGCAAAACAACTATTTTAATGAATAACATGCCACAACCCTTTTGACACCATGAAGAAAAAACTATAGTATTCTCAGTGTCCCCCATGTTATCTAGATGAGTTTTTGTGTGTTTGTGCAGCGACATATTCCTTGTTTACAAATATGCTTAAGTCGATTTGTGTTGTTACATGCGAAGTGCCAACTTTGAATAGGCACCCCTCCTGTAGCAGGCTCCAGGATGTTTAAATTGTCACACAACAGGCACACCTGGTCATGTCCTCAAAGACTCCTTCGTTATAAGCCTTCAGTGACCACTTCTCACACCTCGTGGAGTTACCCATGATGGGTGATGGCTTTATATTGTAATTACTCCTGTAATTGCTTTATATTGTAACTCCTTCTCTCTTTTCTTAGTTATATTTAGTAGCCATTTAATTATCCATTCGGTCAAAGAAACAGTTATTTTTCTTTTAACTTTTAACCTCCCACAATTACATCAATTACTTTTCTGATTTTTATTTTACATTGCTTACTTTGGGTTTAATTAGCTCTCTCTTTTATAATTTTCTATGTTGGATGTTTATATTAATGACTATAGGTTTTTTCTTCGCTGATATGTTTGGTGACATAAAGGAACATTGGGCATTATAGCTTTTGTGGTATCTCACAAATTTTTATGTATTTTTCTTTCATGGAGTTCAAAGTAACTTTTTAAATTTCTCTTCAGACTTGTTTTTGAATTCCATATGTTATTTAAAAGTGTCTTGTTGTATGACCACATGTTTGGAGATTTTCTAGCTGTCCTGTTATTGGTTTCTAGATTAATGACTCTGTGATGTGAGGGCAAATCCTGTGTGATTTTTGTGCTGTTTTGTTGTTTATTATGTTTAGTGTCATGTGAGCTTCCTCAATTAACAGTTTTCTGTCTTGAATTTTAGGAAAATTTCAGTGATTGGGACTACACTGGTTTGTTTATTTTTGTCTTTTTTTTGTTTTAGGTATTCCCATAATGTGTTTTTACTGAACTGTACACATTAAAGGGATACATTATATGGCATGGCTATTATACTTCAGTAAAGCTGTTCAAATATATAAATAATTATGTGCAAGGTAGAAACATAAAAAAGTTACTGACAATCCTCCACTGAAAGGCAATGATCATTAACATTTTGGTATACAATAATTTGGTGTGTAAATATGTTAGAATTAAAAACTCAATGAACAAAAAAATAACCCCAAATGTATAAATAATAATAAGTTTTGAACCATTGAGTTTTCACATACATCCCATTTTCCAAAATCTTTTATTGTTTTTATATTGGTGAGAATAGAAATTCAGTTGCCTTATTTTACTGGTACATATTTTGCCATGATGTATATCATAGATATCATAACCATTTACACTATAAAATCTCTAGGCACACACTCAAAAATTATCAAAAATAAATTTGCCCTACTTTAAAATGCACACCTGTGAGTTTTGCCAGGCACAGCTCAAGCTTATGGTTGCTCACAGAAGAGTGCCTGTGTCCATGTGGCTCTGCTGGGCTCAAATTTGCCACCAGACCCAAATGTTTGGGAAGCCACGGAACTCTAGCTAAAACACATCCACATGTGTGGAGGTGGAGATGGGCTGGGTGGGAGTGTAAACACTGTCAGCGAACATCAGGATGGAGCCAGGCTCTGTACTGTATATGGTAAAGTCATTTTTAAGTATTTGTAAACATTTTTTTCTGTTTCACAATTATTTTTTAAAAAATATTTATTTATTTAGAGGGGAAGGAAGGGAGAAAGCGAGGGAAACATCAATGTGAGAGAGAAACATTGACCAGGTTGCCCTTCGCATGCACCAGGGATGGAACCTCAACCCAGATGTGTGCCCTGACCAGGAGTTGAAGCTGCTACCTTTTGGTTTGCGGAACCGCGCCCAACCAACAGAGCCACACCGGCCAGGGCTCACAATTACTTTTAATTTAGCAATATATCATGAACATCTTTCCAAGCCATAGACATTTTTTTGTGGGGGGAGGGGGATAAATGTAGTTTATTTTGGAGTGATCCTGGCAGACAGGAGTGACGGAGTGGGGGATTGAGACAGGAATGGAGGAAAGGCCAGATGTACCGCTGAGGACCCTGCAGGCGTGTGCGTAGGGTTAACGTTTTTAAGTGTGTTTGCCACCCTCTGACCCAGGGAGGACTTTCCTCCCTCTGGTACCAGTCTGGCTTGGCCTGGGTGGGCCCTTTTGCTGAGGAGAACAGCATCGCAACATCTGGAATTCCCTATGCACATCTGTGTCCCCATTCAGAATAAGCTGCAGGAAGACATCACTATTCCGTGTTGTTTAAAAGCAAACGACCCTAGGGTTGGTCACAGTCCAATGCTCGTCTTGGTGCTAGGAGAACCTTTGATGGCTGAGCCTGCTCTTCCTGCTCCAAGGCCACTCCCAACCCCAACACACTTAGAATAGCGCATAAGCAGATCTAGTGCTCAAATACTTCCACAAACACAACGAGGACAGGAATGTCATGTCACGCAAAGAACTTTTGCAAACGACTACCCAAACCCATCCCATGTCTGAGGAGGAGTGGAGGAGACTCGGTGTCCAACAGGCTGTGCTGGGTTCATGGCGTGATTGATGAGCCAAAGCACATATCTGTCTCTTCAGACGACCTCGTCCGAAAGATCAACAAAATTGAAGTATACCTGGGGGTCGTCAATTAAATTCTTTTTCAAATTTAATATATGGTACTGTTCAGTGGGTATTTGAATGAGCTGTATTCACAGCAACAGAGATCAGTTAACTGCAACTGCCAGTAGGATACTGTAAGGTGGTTAACATAAAATTCCTTCTAGTCACTTTTTCTCCTAACAAAAGTGCCTGTTTGACCATACCTTGTACTTTTGTTAGTTTGTATGTTGATTTAAAAAAAAAAAAAAAGGAAACGTCCCTGGAGAGGATGATCCCGCCCACCAGCGGAAGCTGGTTCTGCTTAGCCATCTGAGCCGTTTCCTCAGTTGTCACTCAGGAATAAAGAAGGCGGGTCCTTGAGCATTGTCCAATCGGGGGCGGAGCAGGACAGGTGGCGCAGTTCAGCAAACCGGTGGACTTTCCTGGCCTCCTGGAGTCGAGTCGCAACCGGGCATAAATGGTGTAGGCACCTCTGCTGCAACGTCAGTCCCGCTGTGACTGGTGCCCGCCGCGGGAGCGGAAGGGACCGTGCAGGGAGACCCCAGAAGCTGGGAAATGGTGAGTGTGCCTGGCTGGGGTCCTAGGCTGGGGGCGAGGGGCCCCTTGGAAACGTCCGAGGCACGACCCGTCTTCCCCGTGGTCAGGAGTGGAGATTGCGGACGCGAGAGCGACCTGGACCCGGCTCCGACTTGGTTTCCGGGATTCCTGAGCCCGAGGAGCTGCGATCCTTTTTTCGCCTCTGGGATAACAGTTTTTCCCCCCTGAGTTTTCGAACTGTTTGGAAAGCATTTCTCAAATCCAACCTCCTGTTCTCCCACGCCGACTCTTCCTAGAAATGGCAGTACATCTCCAAATTTCCAAATCCCTCCTCAAATTCTCAATGCCATATATAATAGGTCTTGGAGTCACAGTTTGACTTTTCAAAAAATAGTAAATACTAATCAAAAAGTAGAACTTTTTAACAGTATATCTTTGTTGTGGATATTTTACACGAGAGGAAAGCGACAATAACCATCTGGAAGACATGGATGAAATCTTAGTCGGTCTTCCCCTAGGACCTCCCCTGGGCACAGACTTCCTCGGGGAAGTCCTTCGGGTGAAGATTTCTCTTTGGAAACTTTCCTGGCTGTTCTTTCCTGTCAGCACTGCCCCTCCCTGGCTTTGTCACTTGAAAACATTTAGTAATTTAAGCGTCATTTGTTTCCAATAAGGGTAAAAGTAATTAATAGAGCTTGAAAGACGGTATAAAATAGTTCCAAACAGGCACGAAGGGTGTGAACTCAGAAAAAATAAAAATATTGCAGAGCTTCAGTTCTATTTTTGTAGAATTCTTTCACTCTTCCTGAGCATGTATAGTAGATTTCTAATGTTAGTTTTATTTTTGGAGTTTTAATATATAATCCCAGGGCTTTGTCTTGCAAAACTGAGAAAGGTCACGGAGCCTGGAAAGTTGGGCATGCAAGGCAGCTGGGGAATGGGAAACACCGCAGGCAGGGGTGGGGAAGGGGTTATGATGATGCCCTTCGAGGTTGTAGTTATGGCTTTTTAGGCTTTAGATTTTGTTGTTTTGCATTCAGATTATAGTTTGTGCACATCGAAAAAGTGTGAACGTCAGGTGTTTTATCTCATGGACCAATGGTTCATGGAATTGAGGGGTCATTTGGGTCAGAATCTTAAACTAAAAGAGGCAGGAGTTTCCTCACTGTGAGAGTGGCAGCCTGGGGGAGGGAGCGCTCCCCTGCTTGCGGGAGAGCGGAGGGTGGGTGGAGCTCTGAGAGTAGATCCCGCGCCTGCTCTGGCTGACCCTTTCCCACCCACTGACCTACACTGGGGGTTTTGTCTCAGCTGGGGTTGTCTGAACCCCAAATCTGCTGTTAACATAAAAACATCCAAAGTTGTGGAAAAATAGTTTGTTTGGCTTAAACCCAGGATAGGCCTGGAAGCAAGATCCCACCAGACTAGAAATAGCTCCTGACAATGACAGTTTGCAGTTCTTTTTAATACTTTTGATACTAAGGAGGCAACACATAGAAGGTTACAAGAAGGTGAAAGACAGCAAGGTCAGGACGGGATTACAGGACGCTGATTAAGACGATGTGCTCCCTTGAGGGTGGTTACAGCTCAGGGGTCTGAAAAAGACCTCTCACAGTTCAAAGGTGTTTTAAGCTTGTAGTAGGGCTATGAGACCTGAGGCTGGATGACCCTTCTTGACACACCCAGTTACAAATGTGTGATCGGATCACCGGATCATCAGATCACCGGATCACCGGATCACCAGTGAGGTGACTTTCCTCACTGAGCTTTGCCCGGGACCCTTTTCATTCACATCAGGAATAGATTCATTTTTTTTTTTTAATTCTTTATTTTATTGATTATGCTATTACAGTTGGCCCATTTTCCCCCTTCACTCCCCACCACCCTGCCCATCCCCTCCCACCCTCGTTCCCCCCTTTAGTTCATGTCCATGTGTCATAAGTTCTTTAGTGTCTAAGATTCATTTTTTTTAATGTGAGTTTTTCTTCTGACCTCTAGGGAAGCAGACTGATGTATTTTGATTCCAAGATCTGGGTTTCTTTTCTTTGGATTTTTTTTTTTTTCTCCATTGAATATTACAGCTCTTTTCTTTTAGTTTGACTTAGCATTTGGGCTTTTAGTGTGTAAGTTGAGAGACACCATGTAAAACAAGGGAATTCTGTAATTGATAGAATTTTGCTTCTATGTAGGCAAGAGAACCAAAAGATGTGAGATGAGTGTCTCAGATGCTTTTTCCATTGTTTGGTTATTATTTGTATGTTTATATCTCTAGAAAAGTTTGACTATTGAAAGGTCATATCTTTGAAATTTCTAGTTCATTTTGGGGGAAGGGTTTAATTACAAACCCCTAATGCAGGTAGTCATTATATAACTATCTTCAGAGTTAAATATATTAGAATGCACCGTATTTTTTGTATCAGAAAGATTTGGAAGATTCTGATGCTCTGCAGTAGTGTATCCTTAAATGATTAAAAGATTGAATTTGGGAGTGGTTTTCTTTGTCAAAAAGTTAAATTAATTTCATTTTTAAAGATTTTATTTATTTATTTTTAGAGAGGGGAAGGGAGAAAGAGAGGAAGAGAAACATCAGTGTGTGATTGCTTCTCATGCACCCCTTACTGGGGACCAGGCCTGAAATCCAGGCATGTGCCCTGACTGGGAATTGAACAGGTGACCTTTTTTGGTTTGCAGGCCGGCACTCAATCCACTGAGCCACATCAGCCAAGGGCAAAAAAGTTAAATTAATTTTAAAATGTAAACGTTAAATATGGTGATTAGTGATTAGAAAATATGTCATATATAAATATCTTTGTTTTAAATAAATAATACATGGAACTATCTAAGTTAGGTAACTAACTTAAGAAGACTAGCTGCCTGCGTATCCTAGTATAGTCCCGGGCCTTTTACTGTAGCCACCCTGATGAAATAACCAATTTTGATTATTTGTAGAATTTTCTCTTAGTGTTTCTTTATATAAAAACAAGCCAGTGCTATAACGCATATATTTTTTACTGGTGTTTGCTCTTGTTATGGGTACTGTGGATCCAAGTTGGATGTTTGTTTCCTGAACACCTAAGCCTCAACCCTCATGTCTCCCCCAGCACTTCTCACCTGGGCAGCCTGATGAGAAACCTTGGACAGTTAGGGCCTGTGAACTGTTCCTTTCTGGGGCGCTTCTCCTGTGAGCCATGCTGCCTGTGTTATATTGTTGGTACTGCCAAGCCTGGGTTCTATGTGCATGGCACTCTGAGTTTTAAGTTTTGATAATTTGTTGTCTTTCAGGAGCCTGAGTATGGAAATGGGGCCTTCCTTATAGTGGTTTTGGGTCGATGTCTTGACTGGAACTTATGTGTGTTTGAGTGAAATTGTGGCCGAAACTGAGTTCTTGACATGAGTTTGGCTCTGTCAGGTACTAGAGTAATTAGACCCTGTGAGGTGAGTCTATCAGATGGTCACTCCCGAAAGAACAGGCATTTTTTCACTCCGTTACAAAAACCTTTAAACCTTTAAAAAATTTTTATTTTAAAATAAAAAATTTAAAGACCTTTATTTTTTATTACAGTGTATTTGACATACAATATTATATTATTTTCAAGTGTACAACATAGTAATTTGACATTTATACACCTTATGTTGTGACAACCACAATACGTCTAGGAACTATCACCAAACAGTGTTGTTATGATTTTACTGACCGTATTCCCTGTGCAATACATTACATCCCTCTGACTTACTTATTTTGTAACTGGAAATCTGTGCCTCTTATTTCTCTGTACCTTTTCCACACATCGCCTTTGCCCCCATTCTCTCTGGCAGCCAGCGGTTCTGGGTTTCTATGACTTGTTTGTTAATTTGGTTTATTTTTATTTTTTCGAATTTCACATTTGGTATTTGTCTTTGCCTGTCTGACTTATATCACTGAGCTTAATGTCATCTAAGTCCTTCCATGTTTCGCAAATGGCAAGCTTTCCTATTCACTTTTTTTATGTCTGAGCAATGTTTCATTATATGTAAATACCAAATCTTCTTTATCCATTCCTCTGTCTTTGGACACTTAGGTGGCTTTCCTAGCTTGGCCATTACTGTAGGTAACGCTGCAGTGAACATAGGGGTGCATATGTTTTTGAGTTAGTGTTTTTGGTTTCTTCATATAAATACCCCGAGTTGGAATTCCTTGATCGTGTGGTAGTTCTGTTTTTTTTTGAGGAATTTCCATAATGTTTTCCATAGCGGCTGTACCAGTTTACAGTCCCATGGACAGTGCATGGCAGTTTCCTTTTCTCTGAATCCTTGCCAATACTTGTAATTTTTTGAAATTTTTTTTATTAAAGAATTTATTTATTTTTAGAGAGGGAAACATCAATGTGCGGTTGCTGGGGGCCATGGCCTGCAACCCAGGCACGTACCCTGACTGGGAATCGAACCTGCGATGCTTTGGTTCGCAGTCCCGGCTCAATCCACTGAGCTACGCCAGCCAGGGCAATTTTTTGAATTTTTATAGTAGCCATCTGGTAGGTGTGAAGTGATTTCTCACTGTGGTTTGATTTGCATTTCTCTGATGGTTATTGATGAGCATCTGTTCACATGTCTCTGGTTATCTGTATGTTTTTGGAGAAATGTCTATTCTTATCACCTATCCATTTTTTCATCAGATTTTTAAAAAAATTTTGAGTTTATGTATTTATTTTAAATCCTCATCTGATATGTCATTTTTGAATATGTTCTCCCACTCAGTGGGCTGTTTTCATTTTGTTCATTTTTTTCACAATGAAAAACTTTTTAGTTTGATGTCTTCCCATTTGATTATTTTTGCTCTTGCCTTCCATGAGGAGACACATCCAAAAAAAAACATTGTTAAGACTGGTGTCAAAGAGCTTACTGACTATGTGTCTTTCTTGGAGTTTTATTGTTCCAAGTTTTACATTTAATTCTTTAATTCACTTTGAGTTTATTTTTATATATGGTGTAAGAATGTGGTTCGTGATCAGTTTTTTGCATGTGTCCCTTCAGTTTTCATAACACCACAGATTGAAGACATTGTCTTTGCCCCACTGTATATTCCTGCCTCTTTTATTATAGATGAGTCGACCACATATGTAAGTTTGGGTTCATTTGTGTGCCTTGTATTCTGTTCTCTTTCATCAGTGTTTGTGCCAGTACCACACTGTTTGAGTACTAAAGCTTTGTAGTGTACATTAAATCACTGAGACTGATACCTACAGCTTTGTTCTTCTTTCTCAATGTTTCCTTGACTATTTGGGGTCTTTTGTGTTTCCATAAATTTTAGGATTATTTGTTTTATTTCTTTGAAAGATGCCATTATTATTTTGATAGGGATGCAGTGAAGCTTTGGGTGGAATAGACACTTAAACATACTAATTACTCTAGTCCATGAGTGTGGTATATCCTTATGTAAAGTTTATTGTGTTCAAATTCTTTTATCCATGCCTTGTAGATTCAGGTTTGAAGCCTTTTGCCTCCTTGATTTAATTTATTTCTAGTTATTTTTATGCAGTTGTAAATTATATTGTTTTCCTTATTTCACCTTCTGATCATTTGTTATTAGTGTGTAGAAATGCCTTTAGTTTGTATATTTTTGTGTCCTGCAACCTTACTGAATTTATTTAGTCTAATAGTTTTTTTGATAGTTTTTAGGTTTTTCTATAAATAGTATTAAATCATCTGCAACTAGCAACAATTTCACTTCATCCTTTTCAATTATGATGAATTTTATTCTATTTTTTTTCTTGTCCGATTGCTATGTCCAGGACTTCCAATACTTTGTTGAATATAGTCGTGAGTGTGGGCTTCTTTGTCTTGTTCCTGCTCTTGGGGGAAAAGCTGTTAGCTTTTCACAGTTGTGTGTGATGGTGCCTGTTGGTCTGTCATATATGGCTTTTTTTATATTATGTTGCGAATTTTGCATCTGTGTTCCTCAGGCATATAGGTTTGTAGTTTTTTTGTAGTATCTCTAGTTTTGATATCAGGGTATTGCTGTCTTTGTAGGGTAAATTTAGCAGAGTATTTTTATCTTCAATTTCTTGAAATATAATAAGTATGGTATTCTTTAAAAGTAGTAGAATTCATTTGAGTTTTTTTTTAATACTACAGGTTCAATTTTGTTACTAGTAATCATATTGTTTAGATCATCTATGTTATTCTGATTCTTTTTTGGATGATTGTATGTTTTTAAGAATTTATCCTTTTCGTTTAGGTTGTCTAGTTTGTTGGTGTATAGTTCATAGTATACACTAGGATCCTTTGTATTTCTGTTATATTGGTTGCAACTTCTCTTTCCTCTTGGATTATACTTATTTGGGCTTAGATTTAGGAATGATTCTCATGACTCTGTTCTGGTGGCAAGATCTTGGCATAAAGAAAGGAGATTCTGTTTTGTTTCTAACTTTTGGCATTTTAATTATGTTGTGTCTTGTTATGGGTCTCTTTGGGCTTTTCTTGTTTAAAGTTTTCTGTACCTCCTGACTTAAATGTCAGTTTTCTTCAGCAGGTTGGGGACATTTTCAGCCAATGTTTCTTCACATAGGTTCACTGTGTTTTTCTCCCTTCTCCTTCTGTACCCCCTATGATGCAAATATTAGTATGCTCGATATTGTTTCAGGGGTCTCTTAAACTATCTTTGTTCTTTAATATTCTTTTTATCTTTTTACTGTTTTGATTCTATGAGTTCCAGTATCTTGTCTTCCAGATCACTGACTTGTTTTTCTGTATCATCTGATCTGCTTTTGATTCCCTCTAGTGTATTTTTTTTTTTATTTCAGTTATTGTATTCTTCAGTTCCAGTAGTGTCTTTCTTATGTTTTTTTTTTATCTCTTTGTGAGCATTCTCACTGAATTAATCTATTCTACCATGATTTTGTTGAGTATTTTTATATCCATTGCTTTGAATTCTTTGTCTAGTAGATTGCTTGTTTCTGTTTCATTTAGTTCATTTTCTGGAGTTTTTTCCTTTTCTTTAATTTGGAAAAGTATGCCATTGTCTCATTTTGCTTATGTTTCTGTTTCTGTGCATTGCATTATGTCGATCAATTATGTCTCCCATTTTTAAAGGAGTGGTTTTATGTTGAAAGTGTCATATGGGCCCCCTGGCACAATCCGCATTGGTCACCAGAGACAGGTGCTCTGCTGGTGTCTCCTGGGTGGGTTCTGTGTGCCTTTCTGTCTTAGTTTGGC
Organism: Tonatia bakeri; assembly: GCA_004024845.1. Taxonomy (NCBI): domain Eukaryota; kingdom Metazoa; phylum Chordata; class Mammalia; order Chiroptera; family Phyllostomidae; genus Tonatia; species Tonatia bakeri. The sequence goes on from PVIA01004618.1 coordinate 130,062, forward strand.
GGGATTGGTGTAGGTACTACCATGAGTGGGACTTTTTCTTATGCTGACTAGCTGATAAAACTGGTCATGGTTAATGTGCACAGTCTGCTGTGTGGGGCTTGGCCCCAGTGGAGCAGCAGCTGCTAGGGAGGTCTGGTGCTAACTGAGTCTCCCCCTCAGTGTGTCCTTATTGAGTAACTTGGGTGTGGCACTCCCATGAGACAAAGCTGGTTTCCAAGTATGCCAATTCTGAAGCGTCTTTGGAGTGGCTGACTGTGGGATGAGGCCAGATGCAGGTTTTGGGTTGGTGGGGAACAGTGATTTTAGCCAGGGTCAGCTGCTGCAGTTTATCAGACCTGAGTTGATTAGAAAGGACTACAATGAGAGCCAAGGCTGGCTGTTGTGTGTACCGTTGTTGGAGCCACATGGGGCAAGGTATGGCGCAAGCTGATGATGACTGCCACATGCGGCAAGGTTGGATCTTTGGGAGTAGTACTGTCAGAATGGTGTAATTTTAAAATGATCCTGGGTGGGATGCTTATGTTGGATCCTGCCTTTCCTCAGAGTGAGGCTGTGACAGAGGCTGGGGTTGCCCTGATAGCAGTAGAGGAATCTTAGTGGCCAAAGAAATATTGTATGGTGTGAATAAGGTATGCCTATCTGATGGTCACATCTTAGAGAGAAGTTATTTCAGGGAGAGAAAGAGAAGAGACTGGGAAAAGCAGCCAATTGATAGTGGGCTCAGTTCACTCTCCTAATACCAAAGAGTTTAGCAGGACCCTTAAGTACCTCTGCTGGCTCTGTGTGTACTGCAGTGCGGATCCCAACTCTCTGGTTGTTGGGACGACATTTATAGCCTGTCTGTGGCACAGCAGTGGGATTCAGGCCCCGGGTCCTTAAGTCCTATATAGCAATCATTTTCATAGGCGAGGCCTCTAAAGGATTAGATGGCACCGATTTGGCTCTCTGAAGGAAAACTTTAATGGATACCAGACCAGAGAGACTGCACAATCCTCTAATATTTTCCTAGTACCTAAAATGTAAAGCAGGTAAGGACTTGAACAAAGCAGCAAGAGGAGAAAAGGTATTGAAAATGATAGAGAGTTTGACTTAATTAGAATTAAATAAACGTGATTAAAGGTCACTCTTTGGATGTCTAGTCTCTGAAGATAATTTTGGCCCTGACCTGTGTGGCTCAGCTGGTCGGGCACTGTCCTGGGAAGTGGAGCATTGCCGGTTGATTCCAGGTTGGGTCGCAGGCCTGGGCTGTGGGTTTGGTCCCCAGCTGGGGCGTGTGTAGGAGCCAACTAACTGATGTTTCTCTCTCACACTGATGTTTCTCTCCCTCTTTTTCTCCCTCCCTTTCCCTCTCTCTAAAAATAAATAAATAAAATGGTTTTTTTAAACAATAAAAATAATTTTGAATTGTTAACCATCTTTTATAATGCAGTATATGCAACATTTAATGGAATTCTCAGTGCTTGGTCTCAAGTTACAGTTATATCCGGGATCTCAGTAAATGAAAGCAAGATACCCCAAGATATAGGGGAATTACTGAAATAAAATGGAGGAGAAAGGTGTACCTCATGTAAAAATCAGAAGTCTGCCTTGACTTATGGTCATAAGACCCATTCTTCAAAAATATCTGTAGTGATCGGGAAAGCTCTGAAGCAATAGTTCATTAATTATAATTTAATTAAATCAAGTCTTCACAACTTCCAAATTCGCTTTAACAAAATTGTACTGTGTGGTCCCTACCATTAATAATGTTAGTTAAGATGACCCAGTATAAATTATAACTTTGTCAGTTGGATGCTCACGTTAAATACAGATTTTTGCTTTTGCTAGTATATATCTTTAGTGGTAGAAATTTCTTTTTGGGTATTATTTTTGCTGTATCCCACAACTTTTGATGTTGTCTCTTCATTTTGTGGAATTCAAAATTGACATGGATCCCAGCTCCTGGGGGTCCATGGCATTATGGATAAGACAAGACAAATTCACTGGGATTACCAAGTCCTGTGGAGGAAAAGGGACATCGTGGCTTCTCCCTCATGAGGAGAAAAAGCCTTGGAGTGCATTGGCCACTCTCTCAAGAGGACAGTGCCTGGACCCTTGCCTTGACAGGTTTTTATTGGGTTCAATTTGCACAAGAATACAGGGTGTATACATAAAGCTCATCAATCATTGTCAGGCAGAAATGATTAAACAATAGATAACATTCAAAGAACTCTGAGGGCTTGTTCTGAGTCAGGGTCAGATAGTTAAAGGCCATAAAACTTTGGGGAACAAACTCACTTCCTGCTTGGACCCTTATCGTTTAAATTGAGGGTATTAGCAAAGTAGGTTTCATAGGATTTTATGCATTCTTTCTTAGGCCTGATTGCCCTAGGGAACCCGCCCCTTTCAGCACAGGGCTGCACCCACCTCCAGCATTGTTTCAGGCTTAAGTCAGATAGGGGAAGTAAGGCAGCTAGGAGATTAGGAGACTTCTTGCAGATAGAGTGAGGACTCAGGCTGTGTCAAAGCTGAGAGGCGAGGGTCCATCACCCCCTTTTGCTATAGCCCAAGTCCTTCCCTGAGGTCTCCTTCATGACTGTGCTTGTCTCAGGTCGTTCCTCTTTTGAGGAATCTTACTCTTCATTGGCTAATCAGTCATCTGCTTGGGGCCAAGCAGGGTAAAGAGAAAGGGGGCAGAGGTGGAGCCCCAAGAATGAAGATAAGCTTTGTCTCCTAAGTAGCTTATGGTCCCAAGGTCCTTTACTTAGCCTTATATAAAATTTATATATATTTTCAAAATATATATAAATTTTGAAAGAAAAAAATTTCCTAGAATTCTGTGTCAAGCAAAATTATCCTTCAAAAATAAAGGAAAGAATGTTCTGAGATAAGAACTGAGAAAATCTGTCATGAGTACACCTACTTTAAATGAAAATTCAAGGCCTGGTTGGCGTGGTTCAGTGGACTGAGTGCCAGCCTGCAAACCAAAGGGTTGCTGGTTGGATTCCCAGTCAGGGCACAAGCCTGGGTTGCAGGCCAGGTCCCCAGTAGGGGCGTGAGTAAGGCAACCA